>JABUQX010029618.1:42500-49299 GCA_015478945.1 Trachelipus rathkii
ATTATTTATAAAATTAAAATAGTACCTTTAAGAAATAATAATTGCAATATCTAATATTAATAACTTTGTTTATGTTTGTGTTTATTAAAAAATATTCATTTCATTTTCAAGTAATATTAACAAAGTTTAGTACTAGCTTTTATGTTTACCATGTTACAACTTTTACAAAGAAGATTTCTTAACTAGTTACAAATAAAGGATATAAAATATATGAAAAAAAGAGAGACCTCAATTATCAGCCGAAAAGTTGAAAATAAAAAAAACGCTATTCTCAAACATGACATAATAAAAGTCTTCTTAAGATAGATATCTTTCAATACTCAAATTCAAAAAAGTTCACAAGTAGTGATGCAAAACATAAGCTTCACTTAGTATATTGGCGTAGAGATCTGTTTCCTTGTTTGAGGTTGTTTACATACCTACCTAACTCTACACGTTTATGTAAATACGTCTGTCTCCTATCGACGTAGACTGAAGGGAGTGCTGAAAGTTATTTGCCTGCAGACAACGTCTGAAATAATGAAACCTGGTCCATTTCTATGCCAACCCGCAGTGAAGTAGGTTCCTCTTCTGTAGGCAGCAATCTCATTGTATTTTCGTAGAGCCTCATTCTCCTCTTTCATCAGTATCGCAAATTTAAATTATCTTTAGTCTCCCTTGGTATGACCGTCTCTTCAGTTTTTACGATATGGTTCCCTGGTGTGTCCTTTGAAGGTGAATGATGATGTCAAGGCGAATTTCGGCCATGACCTTCATCAAAGTCTAAACACATCCAAATCCTCATCTGCAGGTAGTTTATTGCGTAAAAAGCAACCATCTCACTATCAGACTGTTGCCAGGGGTGGCAGATAAGGCGGCTTCACTTCTCGTCCTCTTTTTTTTTTTTTTTTTTTTTTTTTTTTTTTTTTTTTTTTTTTTTTTTTGTTTGTCAAGCGAAGCAAGCTCCTCGGTTATGCATTTTAATGCCATTCTAGAAAGTGGTTCACCGATCGGAGGTGGCATTCCTGTGGGGTTCATCTAGCTTTAAGGAATTCCTTATTAAACCTTTGATTTAAAATTTATTTCTTTTAGCAGTTGTCACCGCGCTCACGGGCAGAACCTTATTCAAGGAGTGGGTGTTGAAACGCCTCAAAAAATCATCTAACGCAAAATTACGCAGAATGAGCACAGACGCAGGCTTTAAGTGAGGAGATTTGAGTAGTAAACACAGATGATGGAAGAGAATTCCACAGAACAGAGGGTGGCAGAAAGGAAGAAGCACGCAGCGAACGCATCTGGAGTTACTAAACATCAAACACAAAACTCATGCCGACAACAGCCACCCCCTTGTGCTACTAGGCGTCCGTAAGTGGTGGTACACGAAGTGGAATTCCCTCGAGCACTTGCCTCGACAGTACCTATAGAAAAGAATAAAGCACCAACATCGCGCTGCAAAGTGAAAAAGGGTCAAAGTGAACTAGAAAGTACAGACAGTTTATAAGCTTTTGGCCTTTGACTCGACCCTATCCAAAGCCGGATGAAACCAGAGCCCCGGCCCCCCACATATATGAGCAGTACTCCATACAGGGCGGATGAGACCTTTGTATAGGTGGAGTAACTGAGAGAGGAAAAAGAGTCTCGCACTCTAAACAGAACTCCCAGTTTCTTTAAGGCCGCCCTAGCAAACCACTGTGATTTGAGGTTTTCAAAACATTTTTTTGTTATGTTAGGCAAGGATGTTGTATATTGCAACAGGAGATACGAAGAATGAGAACCGTCGAAGAGATAGAAAAGTAGTTAGAGAAAGAGATTGATAGAAGTTGGTTTTTAAAGAGTTAAATTGTCGAAGCTTGAGACGACCCCACCATGAAAATTCTATCCAGATCAGCGAGAATAGAATCGGAAGATTAAGACGAGAGGCATATTCTAGAAGTAAAAGATGGACAGAATTGAAATGAGTTGAAGAAAGAAGGGTCAAGTCATCGACAAATGAGTGGAATAGAGTTTAGATATCAGCAGGTGAGAAGATCTTTGATGAAAAGCAGGAATAAAGTTAGAGATAAAACAGCAGAACCCTGAGGAACACCACTATGACAGACAAAAAAAAAGAAGTCGCCCCAGCGACAACAGCCCATATTGAGCTATTGAAAGAATGCTAACATAAGTGAAGGCAAAGAGAAGAAGAAACCCAAAGAGGGGGCTTGAAGCAGTGACGAGTGCCATTACCCGGTCCAAAGCTTTGGATATGTCAAGCGCCACCACACCAAGTCTTCCTGTTAGTTCCCTAACGGTGCAGAAAACCACCTAAAATCGTAAATAGGAAAGTATGGTCATTCGCCAGTAGAGTCTCGAGCACCGAAAGCCCGTTATGTAATCCCAGAAAGAGAGGAAAAGAGATTTCAGATGATCTAAAAATGAGAGTTAGAAGGGTTTCAAGATCTTAGAAAGAATACAAGTGAGAGCTATAGGGCGATAGTTAGAAGGATCAGGGCAGCATCTTTTTCGGAATAGTTGGACATATGCGCGCTTCCAACACTGAGGGGAAACTGCTAGTATTGAGGCATAGAGAAATAGTTTAACGAGGGTGGTCACCACGAAGCACAGCTTCCTCAAACTCGGAGAGAATGCCATCCGGGCCACCCGCCTCCTAACGTTCATAGTTTCAGGAGCTCATGCACGCGATCAAATGAAATGACAGGCAAGGAGAACGAGAAGGAGAAGGAGAAGAAGAGGGAAGTACCAGAATCGCTCCATGGGGTTTTGGGGAGTTGAATTAGACGAAAATAGAGGCCAAAGAGATGTTGGCCTTTTCAGTTGGAGTAAACAACAGAAATCTATCAGAGCGGAATAGAGGAGGAAAAGTATGATTATACAGGAAGTTGTTAGAGATGTTTTGGCAAGAGGCCAGAGAGATTTGTCAGTAGAGAACTCAAAAGAGGTCGGCGATTTTCCTTTAACTGAAAATCCCTTTGCTCTCGAAGAGAATATCCTGCAACGATTTCTACTGAATGGAAAATTGGCAAGAGTGATAGGAGAACGAGGAATTTTCCACTACCCGATAAGCATGTCTCTAGCCTGAATGGCCAGGGAACAAGCACGATCCAACCATGGATTTTGAGGAGAAAAGATTTAGTCCAAGAAGCGAAGAACCTGCTTATCCCTAATTAACAATTACAAGCCCACTTTTATCGGCAGAATCTTGAAGCGTCTGAAGATCAAAGCAGTCACTTCAATTATAGTTAGCGTAGAAGCAAACGCAATGCCCTCCAATCGGCCCGATCAAAGTGCCAGAAAACCGCAGTAGAGCAGGATGGAGATGTGGAGAGAAAGTATTTAAAATTAAGGGATATAAGGTTGTGGTCAGATTTAACCGATAGAGCGAAGGTGGGTGTAATTATAGAGAGAAGGAAATAGTGGTGAAACATTAGTCAGTGTGTCAAGAATCGGTTGGGACGATCGGGAATGTGTAGGTTATATTTAATCAGTTGCTCCAATCGTTGAGATAGAATGATTCGGCTTCCTCCTAACTAAATCAGTAGGAGAGGAACCCAACAATCAGTTTGTGTACATTGGAAATCCCCTAAATAAAGGACCTCAGTATTTGGATGAGAAATATAACAGTCTCGTGAGAATAGTAAGGTAATCAAAAAAGGCATGAAAATCTGTTCTCTTTGGAGTTAGGAAACAGTAGCAGAAGCATAAGAGTATTGTAGTAGAAGGAAGAAAAGATTTTAAGCCACAGATATTCGAAGTTAGGAGATTCATGATTTCGAGACGTGATTTATAGGAATGTTAATATCTGTACATAGACATACTCCACCTCAACGGAAAAATTATAAAAGTAAGTTATGAGTTGGATATTGATTAAACGAAGTTGAAGATGAATTCCTAGCGCATCTGGGTCTCAACAAGAGCATAAATTAGGTTTAGAGTTAGGAGGTAGTTTTCCATGGATGCAGAGTTAGAGTGCAAGCCATGATTTGGTAAAGTCAAAAAGAAAGCCACGCCTCTGCAAATCTGCTATATATACACGCACACGCACACGCACACACGCACACGCACCACGCACACGCGCACGCACACGCAATCACAAAAAAAAGAAAAGACAGACAGAAACAAGTAGACAAAAAACCAAAGGAGAAATGAGGAAATTATTCGTACGCTAAAACCTAAATTTTAAACGATAAAACCCTATTTACAGCAAATATCTAAAATATGAATAATTCAGAGAAAGTTTAAAAAACACTCACGCACTCACCCGCTCTCACGAAATGCGTACAAAAAAAATATATGATCAAACTAAAAAAAGTAATTAAATCTGGTATAAATTATAATAAAGGCTGTCCAATAGGTAAATTTTACGCTAAGACCAAGTTGGAGAAACGCTAAAAATCTAAAGTTAAAAAAGTTAGATAAGGAGGAAAAAAAAAACATTAACTTGTACTAGCAATCTATATCGAACAATTATTATTGAATCTAAAAAGTTTCTCATAATTTCTTCACCCAAAAAGAAAGTATCGGCTAAGTATCGTCCAATTACGATACCGATACCGATACCGATACCATCAAAAATGGCCCATATTAACCATAACCGATACCGATACCGATACTATCTGTACATCCCTATATTATATATATATATAAATATATATATATATTATATAGTATAATTATATAAATATATATATATATATATATATATATATATATATATATTATATATATATTATATATATATATATATATATATACATATATATATATATATTATATATAATATATATAATATAAATATATAGTATATATATGTTATAATATATGCATTCTCACCTTCTTCTCCCAAGACTGGAAATATAGCTGTAATTGGTAGGCTTTCTGACATAGCATTTGGAAACTGAAAGTAAAGTAAGTAGATAGCAAGATATGACGCGATGTCTAAAAAGAAAGCGCCTACGCCTTACCGTCCCCCCCCCCCTCTGATACCACATTAGTGAGAACTCGCGAAGTCAGAAAATCTACCATGGAGCCTTGACACGGATGCCGGATACTGAATCCAGTCTCACCTATGGTAATCTCGTTCAATGTAGCGTTCATCCTTTTTACCAGGTGAGCCACAACCATACAAACTCACAAAAACCCCGCCATTCACTCCCATTATGCACCATTCTTCTCGCCTCTGCTAAACTCTATTTCTCTCTTCCAGGCATTCTTTTACTGACTCAATCAACTTTTTATTCTGTTCTCGCAGCCTGTCAATTCGAGCACACCCTCACCATATAAATCCGCTTTAGCCAACCGACTATTCATCTATCTTTCCACATGGACGCAAACCATCTCCATGTACTTTCATTTATTCTCTCATTTACCCCTTTCTTCACACCACACAAATCCCCAATGCGTTTCATTTCTCATTTTATCCAATTCTCTCACAGTAACACGCCCTAGATGTCCCATCGGAGCTCATGTACTTAATGCTAACCTCTTTTTTCAGACCATAGTTTCACAACACACATTATACAGGTAACAACCTACCCTCATGTAAGACCCTACCTCACTCAAGTCTTAGTCCTTTTACATCCACCAAGGATTTAATTTCTCTCTCTCCTCTCTCTCTCTCTCTCTCTCTCCTCTTCTATAATATATATATATATATATAATATATATTATTATATATATAATATATAATATAATATATATATATATATAATATATATATATATATATATTATAATAATATATATTATGATAACATTATTGCTGGCAAAAAAAATCTTTACAAGGCAAATAAAACAAAAAAGCTACCCTTAAATGTCTTTATTTTGGGATAGTTTGTTACAAATATTAAATATTAATACTTAGTCATGGTCGCTCTTATTTATTTACCAACTGCAGTCGATAGGCCAGGATTCAGCAAGGTGGCTGAAGTAGGCTGGTGGTCCATGGCTACCACAGTTTCTTTGACAGCTCCTTCAGATTGTTGATCTGCTTGTCGGTCTCTTTGGAACCTCATTTTTGATACATTCCAGCATTTTCAATGGGGTTGAAAGTTCTGGAGATTGACCAGGCCAACTCGAATATTAGATGTTATGGTCTTTTGAAAACTTTTCACGATCTTGGCCTTATGGGCAGGGGCACCATCATGCATAAAATAATTAATCACACCCATGAATGTCCCAACAAGTAAGAAGATGCTCTTCCAAAACTTTAATATATTTGCTTCCTTTCATAGTTTCACCCTTGTGAAGGAAGAACAAACCTGCCCTGCCCATGTTTCCACTGAATGAACCCCATACCATAACGGTAAATCTGGAGTCGTATCGTGACACACTACTAGGACGAAGAACGATCTTTGAGCCTCCTCTGACCAGCCTAAAAGTACTTTCGTCACTGAACATCACTTTCTTCCACTGTTCCGATGTCCAGTGTACATATTTCTTACAGAAATTCACCCATTTTTTCTTCATTGCTGGTGTGAGCATTGGTTTCTTTGCAGCATGGCGATTTGGAAGACCCAGGTCCTTTTGCAAGCGATGCCGGATTGTCCTTGTTGCGAGGTTCTTGAGGAGCTCAGGGAGTTTATTTTTTAGTTCGACGGCAGTTATAGCAGGATGTGACATAACTTCACGCTTGAGAATCTTATCTGTCCTTGGTGTAGTCTTCCTAGGTGCATCAGAGCCTGACTTCCTCACTAGTACCATTGCAGGTGGTAATTTCGCCGCCGACCGCTTTAGCTGATAAATTGCCTCTTTCGACACTCCCAAATCTTTGGCCACAGCAATCACAGATTCCCCCTTTTCTAGCAAAGTCAAAGTACGAGACT
>JABUQX010029619.1:7500-27292 GCA_015478945.1 Trachelipus rathkii
TAAGAACCAAGCACCAAACAACATGGTTCATGCAATCCACAAAGCACCCTAGGGCTTGTCAATAACTTACAGTATACACAAAGTCTACAACTAAAAGGAAAAACTATAGCTAAAGTTAAAGTTACATGCTAACCACACTACAAGCTTTAATAACTTTATAGTAACATGAAGTTTAACCTTAATAACTACTGTAACTAAAAACCGCCAGTTTGGCTTATTCAAGATATACTATAATATACCTAAACCATGCATATACCAATCCAATCCTTTCTTAAATGTTGCAATCGAGTCGCACTCAAACAACCTCCTGTCGCAAACCATTTCAAAATTTAACAACCCCTATATACTGAATGAATGTTTTCTTATATTTAGATGGCATGCTTTCTTCTTAATTTTTATTACTATGCCCCTGGTTTCCCGTCCGTGCTCTACTAAGAAGAATTTATTGGTCTACGTATTATCTCCTCACAGCTCTTACCCTCAAACCCTAGAAAATCAATCCTTGTGGCTATCGTGGGCAACCTCTCTTAGCATTATCTAAGTCTTTCTTTAAATAAAGGGCCCAAACTTGTGCGCAATACTCTAATGTAGCCTAACATAGCTACTATTACAGTTACTTAAACTTCTTTTGGTTTTTGTAAACAAATAGTGCGATTTATTTATGCCCAGCATCTGATTAGCTTATTCCTTGTATCCAAAACCACGGAATTAGCTACTTCTTCAAATTGCTCCTTATAATCACCAACCTAAATCTTTTTCTTGGTTCACAGACTCGAGCCAATCCCCATTCATATTAGTAGTTAAAACTTTTATTTGAGTAACCTAGGTGATGAACCTTACACCTTTTACTATTAAAATTCATTTGCCACTTATGTGCCCACCCAAGAAGTTTATCAAGATCCATTTTGAATCTTTATAATCCTTCCACTATTCCCAACTGAGGTAGCCACTTTGGTATTATCTGCAACTTAGAAAACCTTGCATTTAAGTCCCTGGTCTAAATCATTTATGTATATGAGGAACAATAGTGGCCCAGCACTGAACCCTGTGGGACACAACTCTTCACTATTTCCCATGATGACTTATTGCCATTTAGTTGCACACACTATTTCTATATATATATATATATATATATATATATATATATATATAATATAGGATAATATATATATATAGATATATAATATATTATATATAATATATATATATATATATATATATATATATATATATATATATATAAAAATTCCCTTGAATTTTCTATAGTGTGCCTTACTCATTTTTTTTTTTAACTAAGTGACTATATACATTTACCGTATTATTTTTTTCCAAATCTCCCAATTTTACCCGGATTTTACCATAAAACCCAGACCTGGTGGGTTGGTGGGCAGCTCTTTGGGGAGGTGTCTGGTGCAAGTCTGCCTAGTTTCTAGGTAACAGCTACTGAACTATTGGTAGCTAACTTACTAGCTTCCCAGAGCCTCAGATTATGATGACAACAATGCTCAAAGTTTAAATAATATAAATTTAAATATATTACTTAATTATTTTACTTAAGATAGTCCTGTTATGTCATTACTATCAATAACCTGTAACAATAGCAATGCCATTTACCTTTACAAGTTTCACCAATTAGGCAATGACATTCATTCAGCAGAAGGAATTGGACAATGTCTGTTACCAAATTATATGTTTAATTTGTAAATTTTATACCTATTTTTTAATATATTTGTCAAATAATACTAAAATAGCATTACGAAAAAAACAAAATTCAATTATTAATACTCAAATTTTTTTTTGTCAAAAATAGAAAGTTTAAAAAAGCCCAAAAAGCCCAATAAAAACCCAAAAAAGCCCATAAAAACCCAGCTGGGCTGTTTTTTTTGGCCAACCCCGGGGGTTCTAACCCTGATATATATATTATTATATATAAATATATATATAAATATATATATATATATATATATATATATATATATATATATATATATATATATATATATATATATATATATATTACTCCACACTATATCAATTTAAATAATGTAAACTATATTTACATCAGATTCCCGAGAATGTTTGGTAAACCATGCGTAGCTTGACACTAGAAACAGGAATAAGTTTTTAGAAAAAGAGACGCAAGTCGAAAAAGAACAATGGCCAGCTGTTACCCACCCACTTTATACCTTTAGTGAGAACTCGCCGCAGTCAGAAAAATCCACCCTAGAGCTTCACGGAACCACAACGAATCCTCATTAACCATCTCGTCAATGCAGAGATTATCCCTTGGCTCAGGTGGGCCACAATCATACACCCTCACAAAACCCCACCATTCACTCCTATTATGCACCTTTCTTCTTGCCTCTGCCAAACTCACATTCCTATCCTCCAAGCATTCCTTTACTGACTCAATCCACTTTTTCTTCGGTCTCTCAGCCTGCCGATTCCCACCACATTCACCACTATACATCCGCTTAACCAACCCACTATTATCCATCCTTTCCACAAGACCAAACCATTTCAATGCACTTTCATTTATTCTTTCATTTACTCCTTTCTTCACACTACACAACTCGCTAATGCGTCCATTCCTCATTTTATCAATTCTTCTCACACCTAACAAGCCCCTAAAATTGTCCATCTGAACACATTGTACTTTAGATCTATACCTTTTATTCCAGACCATAGTCTCACTACTATACAATAACACAGGTAACAACATACCCTCATGTAAGACCCTAGCGCCCTCAAGACTTAGTCCCTTTATATCCACTAACGATTTAATTTCTTCAGCCACCTTCCTACCATTCACAACTTTCCTACTACACTTTGCATCATCCGTTCCCTTTTCATCCAACATATATCCTAAGTATTTAAACTCAGACGCTTCTTCCAGTAGCTCACCACCCTGCATAATTTCACACCAGGACTGTCCTCACTCACAACCATAACCTTTCTTTTATCTACGTTTACTTTCAAACCCCTCCTTTTACACACCCTGCCAAATCCCTCTACCAATCCACTCAATCTCTCTTCAAATTCGCCACACAAAATAAAATCATTCGCATATAAGGTTGGGCACCCTCCACTCTCTTCCACTCTCCATCATCAAGGTGTTAACCTTTCCCTGCCACCCCACCTCTAATTCTTTCAAAACCCCATATTAAGCCAATCACTTTTAACTCCATTAATTCTTAAGCACGTTTCACTATCGTCATCATGCATACGTCATTCCTCTCCACACCAGCACATACTTATTTCACACCACGCCACTCATTTTCACTGTTTCCTTTTACCTTTATTTCAGTCACAGAGATCAAATCAAATTTGGCCTTTCTATATACATCCATCATCTCTCTCCTCTTCTCCTCAACATTTATTCCTCTGACATTCCATGTAACCCTATAATTCATACATTTTCACCGAAAGATAGAAGTTAGCTTACGGCGATCACGACCTTCTCCGAGGCATGCATTAGCATTCCTGGTAAAGGATGAGTGGTAGAGGTAACCCAGCTACCAGTCCCTTTAGTCGTCTTCTACGACACGCAGAACATACGTTGTGAACAATTCTTTCTTTCCCACACACACGGGGATATAAGGAATAGGGATGTCTGTAAAATGTTGCCTAGAAAAGGGCTGTGGATACACGTATGTGTATATGATATGTGGATTAAAAGTTAGTGTTTGTAAGATGTTGTCTGGAGGTTTAGTGTGGATAGGAAACACGAGAGAAAGGTGAACCATTATGCACTGAAATGAGATCGAAAGACCCTACACATCATAGGCCAAATGGGAGGTAATTTCATCGGTGTGAGTGCGCTACTCTACCTATATATATATATTATATATATATAATATATATATATAATATATATATATATATATAATATATATATATATATATATATATATAATATAGTTATATATATATATATATATATTATATATATATATATATATAATATTATATATATATATATATATATATATATATATATAGTATATATATATACAATAATATATAGGTATAGATATATATATATAAATATATATATATATATATATATATATATATATATATAATATATATATATATATATTATATATATATATATATATATATATATATATATATATATAAGGGAGAATTTTCCTAAAAAGATTGAAAATAAAAGTCATTTTTTCCAAACACTGTCAGCCAAGGGTTGACGGCATATATTGACATAATATTTACAAATTACATTTACCTCTTAAAATATATGTTAATATTGAAATTATGATTATATTTCAAAAAACAAAAGTTACGAAATTTACAAAGAAAAATTACAAGAATCTAGTTCTTTCATTATTTTTACGATTTACCGTACTTGAAAGTAGTGGTACAACGGACAACATTAGACGTCGTGGATTTGCAGAAAATATTTCGACAACTGCCGAATTCAATTTCTAGCTTTCTCTCCAAAACCTAATTTTCTGTGAACTCCAAAGAGCAAACTCTATTCAACCTGATTTCGGTCATCATCGAAATTGTCCATGTTTTTACTCTTCTCAAAGTTCTGAATGTTCTTTCAATTGTGCTTGTCGAACATGGTTGAGCTATTGATATAAGTAAAGCATTTTTAATTATTGGGAAAAATTCCGTTGCTTCCTTGATCACTTCAACTATTTCCAAATTTTTTAGTTCCTCACGGTCGAGCTTCTTCTCCCTCCAATTCACATACCAGAGTTCAGCCTCACATTGAAGTTCTCTCAGTTCATAAAAGTCTTCAAATACTTTGATTTTCTCTTCAAATTCCTTATACGCAAGGGCAAGCATCAGCGACGGATGAAGTAATAAAAGAGAAAAAGCTGGTGAATTCTCTTCCGAGAATATGCTCTCCAAGGAAACTGTGAAAGAATCCAGGTATGGTATTAGAATAGTCCTCATTCAATATTCTTCATCGGTGGTAGCAGGAGGATTCGAGCGATGTTTCTGGCGATCCACCACTCTTGGTGGCTGAAGATCAACCATAAGAGTTTTCAGCTATTCTGCTTTTTATCTGTGATAAATTTCTTTTATCGATTCGTTTGCTGTTTGAGCGGTGATCTTTCACAAGTGAAACAACTTTCTTCACATGGTTCGAGCATAAGAAGGTCTAAACTCTCGACTGTAGATTTTTTTTTCACGACTGGTTCCAACAAAGCCGAATATTTGGCTATAATGCAGATTGAAATAAGAAAAACAGGTTTTGTTGCAGCACCAAAATTACAGCTGAAATGCATTATTTTCTTGAGCAACATTATATTACTTTTTGCCAAGTTCCAGAACCCTGAACTATATCCACAAATGTGCCATGAATATTGAAATACTAATTTTCTGACCATCGCGTCTCGCAAAACGCGGGAATACTTGCGTTTATGTATTTTGCTTCTCCAAAACGGATTCACGAAAGGAATTGCTAATATCTTAATAGTGGGATACAGTTATGCGGATTCAGACACAGAGTTCAGATCGTTTACTACAAGATTCAGTCGATGACTTGCACAGTGAAAATATAAAGCTTTTTTATATTTTCTCGCATTATTCTCTGTACTTCTCTTCTTTCCCCTGCTATAGCTGGCAGCCATCGAATAGTTGTCAACGCCACTTGTTGGATCCAGGCCATTCTTGTCAAGAAAACAATCAGTAGCACTTGCTATGGCTTTTGCATCCATGGCTTCTAATAATGCAAATCCAATGAATTCTTCATGGATGCACATTTCCGTCTCATCAAAAAATCTGATTCCAATAGATAATTGTTCATTCCCAGATGTTTCGTTAGCTAAAACAGAATATGTAAATGCTTTTTAGACATCTTGCAATGTAACCGTGGTCACAACACTCCCACGCAGTTCATTTTGTATTCTTGGTGATTTATAAGTAGCATTTTTGGCCCCACCTGTAAGGCGTTTCAACTCATTATTTCCAGAATCTATTTGCAAACGAATTAGATCTTCGAAAATCCCTTCATGTTGTTCTGCACCTCGTAGAGGTAAATCGCTCACCCCACAAAAAATAATTGCTGTTATTACAGATGAAATTAACTTTTTGTTTTCTGCCAAGAGCGCATGATGTCCAGTTACCATTTGCATGTCCACTTCTAACATCTCCAAAGAAAGGAATTTCGCTTGCTCGCTGCATCCCTAAGTGCCACCTACTTTCAACATGGCTCTTGCAATATTCATGGATATTCTTGAATTTCGTGAAGGGTTTCACAACAAAGGAACTCTGAACTCCCTGTATAGTCCTTGCGGGAAAAAGAACGCAATGCAGACAGAGTGCTCCCTTCAAATATCTTGAATATACCAGCCAGGGAGAATATCTTTCAAGCCAACTATGCACGAATTTCCTTTTGAGATGTGTAGCGTCATTTGCAAAATCCTAACTTGGAGGAGGCTTTTCCAATGATTTTTCAGCATTTCTCTTTTTGTGTCAGACGGCATAACACCGGATTTCCCTACCCATTTCCCTAAGTCGTTGTCTTCCTCATACACCTTCTGCTTTGAAGTTGAAGGGCCCAACTCTGATTGTGGATCAGAAACTACCTTCTCTTTTCAGCTATCACTAGGACCCTGGAGGAGGCTAGGGCTGATTCGCTTTCTTTTCTCAGAATATGTCTTTAAAGTTAAGTATATATATATATATATATATATATATATATATATATTATATATATATATATATATATATATATATATATATATATATAAAATAGATATATATAAATATATATATGATATATATATATATATATATGTATATACTATATATATATATATATATAATATATAATGCACCGAACGGAAACAAAGTTCCTGTTCGGGCGCCAACTTTAATTTTATGTTACTTATGTAACGGAGAACAAGGCAGTAAGGCATAAAAGTTGCACCGGATATTACGTTATCGTATCGGCCTTATCGTATTTAGAGCCTGTTCTCCAAGTTGTGCACAAAATTAAAGAATTATTTAATTCAGTTGTTTTTAACTAAGAGTGTGATTTAAATTGTAAGTTATAAATTATGTTTAGTAACAAAAAAAATAGAAAAGTAAGAAAAATTTATAAGGGTACCTTGAAGAAAAGTGAGAAATTACTTCTCCTATTGTATTCACTTCAAGACACGATCAGGCATTTCTATGAATCTCCAACGCGGGTCGCAAAATGCCTCTGGAACTTCATTTCAGTTCATTGGTGCTGATCGCCTGTATGTGACTTGTGTTGGTTTTTACTTTACGGTGTTACACTTTAATTAGATTCAAGAAGAGTATTTATAGATGATAGAGAAGAAGGATAGAAAGAAAAAGATGTGTTGGTTTTATTTTTATTAACTTATAATTAATTGGAATATATTTTTTTATACAAGATTTTTAATTTAAGGTTAAGGGAAACCATCAGGTTAGAATATTGGTTATACAGACTTAAGGTTAGGGTACTTAATAGTTAGGTTTTATTTTACAAATGAAGTATGGGCGAACTCTATGGAACGCACATACTTTCAGGAATTTAATTTTAATAAATTATCAGTGTAAGTGTTATGAAATCCCTGGTTTCTGGTTCAAGGCTTTAATTTGCTATAGTGTAGTGTGTGGATACAATCATACGTTCAATCACACGTATATACAAAGTGTTCAAATATTCATAAATACAAATTACAAATAAACTTAGCTTAAAATTTAACATTCAGAACATCTTTAACATTCCTTATTCTAATAATAGTTTTGAGTAGGGTTCGGATTTGATCACTGAGGTATGAGAAATATAGTGGGTATTTTTGCCAGTGCTCTTTCTTATAAACCAGCTAGTCATCTATTAGAGTACAGCCTGCAGAACTGTGCTATGGTCAAGATGAGCTGGTAAAAGTTTCAGTATAATTTCACTTGAAAGGCACTGTGAGATTTCACCACTGATATTAGTTTTTGGGGCCTCAAAACCTCGAATGCTCCGTGGAAAGGAAGTTTATCCAGCCCAGTATTGGGACCCTAGAATATAATATATATTAATATATTATAATCTAGCATAATTATATTTAAATTTATAAAATCATTAAACTAACCCTTTAAGTACAAAGAGGGGATTTCAAATTGTTGTTTAATCACTTGGGCACTTGAAGGAATCACTAGATGTCTGATTGATGGACTGCAATATAAGTTTAAGTCCATTTGAGTTTATCACTTTAATTTTAAGTTTATGCAGCCATTACAAAATATTTTAAATCAAAAATCAAAATTATGGAAAAAGTATATAACACTCACCTCGCGAGTGATGTGTAAGGACATTCAATCCATGCATTCAAAAAGAGACAGGTAAGAGTACTGATTACTGATAATGTGTAATATTTATTTAAATATACTATTTCTGATTTCTAAGTCTTTATTTTTAAAAAGAAAAATTTGAGAACATTAAAGATAAATGCTGATATTAAGAAGTTGAATAATAATTACAGTATAAATGAATAAAAACTGATAGATGAATAATATATAATAAGATAAACAAAAATAATAACGTCCTGGTTTTAACTTTTAATTTACAAAATGGTTAGTTATACCCTAAAAGTAGGTATAACTATCAGTTGACTGTTGTATTAAAATTATATGAACCAGGGTGTAACAGGCCCCCTTACATCCTCCCCTGCTAAGTCTAAACCCCCACTTAATTTTCTGACGAGGGAGAAAACCAAGTCAGTGAGGGCTAAAACCAGCGGTGGAGGAAAGGATGGAAGGTCTACCTGTGTTCAGGTGTTTCGCTTGAACCAAGGATTCTGTGACTGTTTTATATATCTTGTATATTTTAGGATAAACAAAAATTTTATATTTTTAAATATATCAGAAAATTAACAGTTAATTATTTTAATATTTTAAATTGACAAAGAGATAACTTTTTAATTTTTTAATTTTTGCTTTTTCTGATATTTTTCTCTGCATGGTCTAGGTTAGGTTCAATTGGTCTAGGTTAGGTTCAATTGCACTTAAAATGCAGAGATTGTGGTATGTGAAAAGAGAGAAAGGAATATGTGGGAAAGATAGGTGAAACAGGCATTAGAAACTTTTCCCAGCAAAGAACAAAGATAAAATATTAAATCAATAATTAATAAATCCATATAAAATTATTAAATCAATAAATATATTTCATTAGAAAAAATTAATTCCATTTTAAAATAATATCATTATATCATTAGATTAGGTAAATTTCATTAAATTTAGCATAATAATAAAAATTCAAAAATTCAAATAAAATAATTCTAAATATAAATATATTGAATGCCTTTGTGCCTTTGTAATCATTTTCTGATTAATTATCCATCCTTTCACTTTTACTCCTCTTTCATATCTTTTGTACATTCTGTTTGCATATTCAAAGAAATGGCTGACAATTCCGCTAACATAAGCTACATCTCAGTATATAATTTGTGGGCCATTTCCTTTATATATAACCGTAAAATGATGGATCAATTTTATTTATTGGAATATAATATTATTATTATAATAATATTATATTATTACTAATTTATTTGTTCGTTTATTGCTCAACCGACACATATATGTTATATATGTTTTTCACATATATAGCATGTATGTATCGTAATTTTATTATACTTACAGTTTCTTTGTAGTCTTTACGGTGTTTATGATTCCTACTTACAGTGAGTATGATGTTGCAATTCCGATGGTCAAAAGAAAACAGATCTGTAACTAGAATAATAACAGGGAGCCAGCCCCCAATCAATTGTGTCATGCATGAATTACCAGCATGCTACAATGATTGGTTCGTGGTATTATCATGCACAATAAAAATTTTATAAACAATTAAGTTTATAAAATTATCCAAGTAGTTTAGTATTTTAATAAGGTCTAAGACCATTTGCAGTTATTTGGTGGCTAACCCTTCATGGGGTTAGTACTTTATTTAGGCCTGTTCTAAAGTTTATCAAAAAAATAAAAAAAAAATTTATTTATCTGGTAGGTAAGCAGCAGATGAGATAATAGAGAAGAGGTGATGAGTACAGAGTTGAAGGATAAGTAAGAGTATTTTAGAATCTTTATTAAGTTAAGTCAAAAGCAAAAAAAATCAGGTAGAAGGGAGAAGAAGGTAGAAGAGAAGAATTAGAATTTGACAGAGGAAACACCACTTATAGTGGTAATTTTATACTTCCCTTCCCACTTTTTCCCTTTTATCAGTTTATCAGATGTGTAAATGTTCTATTATTTTTTTTTTTCAGTGTAAATAAATTGTATTGGTAAGTACAATGAATCCATTAATAAACAAAAATTGTGTTTTATGTCAATTATTCTGTGTAGTAGAGAGTACTGTAAAACAAAAATGATATCTTTAATGTGTTTTGTGTATTATGTATTATATGAATAATATCTGTGTCTGTAAAACAAAACAAAATTCTTGTAAGGTAAAGTAGATAGGAAATCTCGATGTATACTTGACTTGTATATGTATCTGTAGAATATATTTGTACTATTTTATATGTTGGGACGTCTCTTATGACGTCTATACTCAATAGGGGTATTCATTACATTAGGTAATTCTCTAACGGGACCTCTACTTCTGGTACAACGACCACTCTGTATTTCCTCTAAAGTTTCGTCCCCTAAATGTAAAAGTGTAAGATTACTATCTTCAAGTTGGACATTTTTAGGGTCACCGAAAACCTCACCCACAAATTTATAAGGATGTTCCGGAGGTGTACTATTTGTAGGTGATGATGACATATCTGATTGTCGTATAGGAGAAAACCCATAAAATTCAGTCATTTGCGACGCATTTGAACTTTCAAAACTAAAGGAATTTAAACTTACCGGGAGCACCACACCCTCTGTTTTATCTGTATTAGTATCAGTCCTTGTGGGAGAGCTAGAACAAGAAAAATAAGGTTTATCTTTAAAGAAGGACTGATGAAGAGAGTCATTTTCCTCATCCCACAGACGGCATTTCTGGGAATGAGACTGTTCTCTAGTGGGCGTTGAACAACCCAATCTCCCCTCCATTGCTATCAAATCAGAATCAGAATCCTGAGGAAGAGAAGGAAATAAGAATTTGGAAGGATAATCCTGACCATAGTAGTCATAATAATCTAATGTAGGTGTGGGTGGTTCTGTACTGTGATCAAGAATATGCCCAGTAGGGTCACTAATGTTAGTGTCTAGTATAGGTGTATGTATGGGAAGCGATTCCAGTGATGAACTTTGGGAACCTAAATTTTCAGAAGAAGAGTATGAAGGAGAATAAATACGTTCAGAAGGAGGCAATACAAATGTTACTTTAGGACGGGGAGTAGGAAGAACAGTTGGTGATAAAATAGGAATTCTTTTCTCTGGGGGACTATGTATATCATCTGGTATTCTTTGGGTTTGGGTGACGGTAAGCGATATATCTGGTAACTGGATGAAATCTGCAACTGACATGGGGTTAAGTGGGAGAAAACCCTCAAAGTCAGCATCTTCTGTGTCTGAATCTAAACTAGAATTAAACATGTCAGTGTCAGAAGAGGAATCAGAAGATATCTCACTCCCATTACTGATTTCACCCAAACGACTTTCATTATCTGAACCAGAGCAAATTTCATCATCTTCCGGAAGGACATCTTCTTCAGAAAAGAAGAGGTCTCTAATTTCTTGGTGCTGGGACAAATACTTTTTCAGGTAGTTGGGGACATCCACCCAACCCCTCAAATGAGAAAAATGGATTTTATACAATCTGCCGGAAGGATTATCAAGTCGTCGGATCACATATGTCACCCGATTAGGATTAACTTCGATGACTTCGAATGGGCCTTCCCATTTACTATGAAATTTCATAGCGGCACTAGGGCCAGTTCGAACAACTTTCCGGGCTACTCGTTGTCCCTTTTTAAAAGGTTTAAAGTTTGTACTTCCCTCTTTCCAATATTGTGGAAAGGTGTGGACTGGAGAGTGGGCTTCTTGTAGCAAGAAGTCAGAAGGTGATTTTGATAAGGCACTGTGAGATGTATTATTGTAAATGAGGACCGAAGAAGCTAATTCTTCGTCCCAGTTGGCAGGTTGTTCTAATACAAGGCATTTTAAAATCTGAATAAGACTGCGATTAAACCGCTCGCAAATCCCATTACTAGATGGATGAAGAGGAGAGATTTTAATATGTTTTATGTTATGTTTAAGCATTACTTGTTGGAAAATTTGTGAAGTGAATTCCGTACCATTGTCTGTCAAGATCCGATTAGGAACCTTAGGCAGAAACGGAAGTATCTGATGTTCTAATTTACGGGACACTGTTAAACTTGCCTTGTCAGGAATAGGAACTACAGCCACCCATTTAGAAAAGTGGTCAATTACTAAACAATATTTATTTCCTTTAAATGTCTTGGGGAACTGTAAAAGATCCATGGCACACAGATCAAAAGGTGAATTTGCTAGAATCCTCAACATTGGAGGAGTAATGTTTGTTGAAAAATTCTTTTGGGTCTGGCATACTGGACAGCAACGAACAATATCAGAGATTACTTGATTAACCCTTGGGTTCCAGAAATGTTTATAAATTAATTGGAGCATTTTGTTACGTCCAATGTGAGCACAGGAGACATGTAATTCAAGTGTCATATGTATTAGTAAATCCATGGAAATAATATAAAGTAATTCTCCTGAAGTAGTTTTATAATATAGAATGTCATTTTCTAAAACTATTTGTGACCGATACATTCTATAAGGTTTGGTTAATTGGGGCAATGGTAAATTGTGCCCATCTTTTCTAAAACTTTTTAACATTTTCCCCAAAATTGGGTCATTTACTTGGTCATGAGCTATATCTAACTCATTTATGTTTGTGTGAGAATCTGTTATTTTATGTACTGCAATGTTGTATATTGGAGGGATTGATCCACGGGGAAGTTTAAGGCCTTCAGCAATAACAAGAAATTCAGTGTCATGGAAAAATAGCAACTGGTGTTCAGTCATGTCAGGCAACAGATGACAATCCCTCAAGGCTGGGGTACCCAGGATTAAAGGATGATCTACCATGTAATGTGTGGGTACGATGAAGAATGCTGAGGGTTGTGTGATAAAACCTTTTTCAAATGTAAGAGCTAATTCAACGTAATGGGTAATGGGAATTCTTTTTGTATTTCCAAAACCACTAATGGCTTTGACCCCTACTTTATCAGATGGGAGAATGACTTTGGTGTCTCCTAGCAAAGTAATAATATCGGCACTGATTAAATTAACACCAGCCCCGCTGTCAACTAAACAATTAACATTGGGAGCAAGTAAGTCATCCAGAGAGACACAGACAATTAGAGGCTCAATATCAGCCTGGCAAAGATGTATGGGGACGACCATGTCATCCTCAAAAGAAGAATCATAGCGGAGGGGTACAAATGTCGAGGGATCCTCAGAACTCCGGTTGTTACTAAGAGACGGGTTTACTGAGTCCGGCTCTTCGTCTTTTGTCTCCACAGGCTGACTCATTCCTGTGGAGGCTAATAGTTTAAAGATTCGGAATGGGGAAGCGCTTTTTCTGTTGTCGCAGCAGCGTTAGAAGCATAGGAATCTGGTTTAGGCTTCTGAGGCGAACTCCTAGTATACACCTTTTTTATAGCTCCTTGAGCCTGTTCATTAGGGGATCTGTGTTTACTCGTGTCTGGAGCGGATGCGTTATTTCGGGGAGGTGTTCTGTGTGTGCACCTAATACCCGGGTGTGGTCCCTCACAGAAAGGACAAATAATCTTCCTTTCCAGAGTGGGTGATGAACGAGGGGATTTAATAGAACGACATTCACTCCTTATATGCCCCTTTTTCTTACAGTACGCACATATTCCCAGATATTTATAGCATTCACTCATCTGATGTCCCCGATACTCACAATACTCGCACACCATCTGTTTCCTATCTGTGTTTGCCCTGGGGTTAGTGTAGTGCTGTTGTGGTGGACGATATTGTTGAGGTTGTTGTTGATTATTACTGTTCCGATTATCTCTAAAGAATCGGGAACCGTTTGTTTTAGGTGGAGGACTACGACTAGTGTTTTGTGATGGACGAGGTTGTGTTTTATTTGTTCTGTTCTGTGTTTTATTCTGAAAAACCTCTGTCCAACTAGGAGCAACTGTATTTATTTCAATTACTGATTCTAGTGTCTCATTTAAATTGTCTTTCTTGGAATGTGGTTTGTGTGAGTGAGTTGGCTTTTTCGGGTGTTCTGTTGAAGAAAGTTCTATTGAATTAGGGAATTCGGTGTTGTCTGATTCGAGAGAGTCGGCGAATCCCACAATCTTTTCCCAAGGTGTACGCACATCACTATCATTGTCTTTCATCTTGATGTATTCACGCACACTCTTCTCTATGTAAGGTGGAAGACTACAGAGGAAAGCAGTCCGTAAGGAATCATGCTCCCTCCTGTCTAAGCACGATTATGCTCGTCTGGCTAGCCCTTCTCCAACTCAGAGCATACAATTTTTTTTTTGAAACAATTTTTAAACCGTTTTCCCCCCTTTTCCCAACCCGCCTTTCTTTCTCACCGCTCTCTCTGTGTGCGGAGTAATAAGCTTTAAGCTTATACTCGTTTTTCCGCTTTTCTTCTGTTTGATACCAACTCACTAGTGTATCTCTAACAGAAAAGTAATCTCGGTCGTCCTTAGTAAGGATCTGATAAAGTTGAGCAAAGCTGCCCTCCAATTGACGACCTAATAGACGTAACCATTGGTGAGGCGCTTTGGGATAATGAAGACTACAGTAGGCTTCAAAATCCTTCAGGTAAACGAGGAAGTTTTGATCCGTCTCGTATTTATACTTTCCCGGATCAACAACTTTTAGTTTTTGTGAGTTCTTGACTAATTGTGTCAAGAGTAATATGGCTTCTTCCATTGAATCTAAGCGTTTTTTCAACCCAGGACCCATATATTCATATGAATCCTCTGGTTCAAACCCTTGAAATTTCTGTGTCCGTGACTGTGTCCGTGGCAGTGTCTGCGCATGTTTATGATGAGATCTGTTTTGAGATTGTGTATAATTATCATTATAATGGTTTTGTGAAGGTGGTTTAAGCAAGGAGTTTTTAATTTCAGTGTCAAGGTCAATTAAGTTATTTTCTTTACTTTTACTTTCAAGTTTTTGTGTATGAACTTGTCTGTTTTTTATGGGTGATCTGTTTTTCGGTATGGAATGTGTTCTTTGGGAATATTCTTCCCTCGGTTTTTCAGTAAATTAACTCTTCTAAATATTGATCAAGGCTTATGTGAGGTGTAGCATGCTGTCGGTGTTCATCTAAATGTATATTATTTTTAGCTAATGTATTCACAAGTGCATCTTTATCCTGTTGAAACTGTTTAATTATGTTATTTACTGTCTCAGTATCGGAAAGATTTAAGTGTTGCATACTGGTACTTTTCTGTTTAGTCTGTTTATGGTCAAATGTAGGCTTATCAGCCGAATTTTTTAATTTACGATTTAGGTCAGAGACCTTTGATTCTTTATCATCTGTAGCTATTTCTACGTCTTCTCTCGTCAAAAGGTCCGCTAAGGCCTTTTGTTGAGATTTCTCGTAAGAACGATTGTCAGCCATTTCTTTAAATTTCCGCTTTTTCAACCACTCTACTATCATACGATTCACACAAGTGTCTGTGGATACTTGAACCAGACTATTCTAGTGTAATAAAGTGTAAATGATCTTAGTGTTTACTGTGAAGATTCTGGTGACAGATAATCTAGTCACAACTGTGACAGCACCGAACGGAAACAAAGTCCCTGTTCGGGCGCTACTTTAATTTTATGTTACTTATGTAACGGAGAACAGGGCAGTAAGGCATAAAAAGTGCACCGGATAAAAGCCTTATCGTTATAAAGCCTTGTTCTCCAAGTAATACACAAAAAAAGAAAATTGAATTTTCAGTTGATTTTGACTACTAGAGTGTGATTTAAATTTTTAAGTTATAAATTATATTTAGTAACAAGAAAAATAGAAAAGTAAGAAAAATATATAAGGGTACCTTGAAGAAAAATGAGAAATTACTTCTCCTATTGCATTCACTTCAAGACACGATTAGGCATTTCTATGAATCTCCAACGCGGGTCGCAAATGCCTCTGGAACTTCATTTCAGTTCATTGGTGCTGGTCGTCTATGTGTGACTTGTGTTGGTTTAGAAGTTACTTTACGGTGTTACACTTTATTTAGATTTAAATTAGATTCAAGAAGAGTATTTATAGATGATAGAGAAGAAGGATAGAAAGAGATGTGTGGTTGTTTTATTTTTTTTTAAATTGCACTTATCATTAATTGGATATATTTTATTTACAAAAGTTAAAGACTAGTAAGGTTAAGGAGGTAAACCATCAGGTTAGGAACTCTGAATATATAAACTTATAATTAGGTTACCTGTTAGGTTAGGTCTATTTATATACAAAATAAGTATGGCCGAACTCTATGGAACGCACCTACTTTCCGATAAATTATTCAGTGTCCGATGTTTTTTATGATCCCTGTTTTCTGGTTCAAGACTTTTATCTGTGAGAGTGTATGTTTACAATCATACATTCATTCACACGTATTTACAGAGTTTCAAAATATATATAAATTAGGCATACACTTAACTTAGGATTAATTATTTAAGACATCATTCAATTTACTAGTTTCTAAAAGTTTTGACACGATTTCTGGGCTAGCTCATGAGGTATGGAACTGATGGGGATAACTATTAAAGGCACTTTCTTAAAGTTTTTCTAATTACACAGTCCTTTCATAAAACGATAGCTGCAGACTATGCGTTGGTTGAGATGAACTGTTAAAGTTTTAGATAAGTTCCACTTGAAAGGCACTAATAATTATCACTTTTGGGGGCAGGAGTAATTATCCCAAGACCTCGTAATTGAGCTGGTAAATTTCAGGCCCAGAATTAACAAATTGACACAGTATTAAAAAGTTTTCCCAGGAGTGTGACCAGTATTGGAAAATTGGCCCTGGGGTAGAAACCCTAGAATTATAATATATATATTAATTTTAATCATAATCTAGTTTAGTTTTTCCAAATTAGTTTATTATATTATATTATACTTATTATTTTTAGTTTAGAAAAGTATTTTCCTCACCCTTAAATTTGCAAAGAGGGGATTTTTAGGTTCTTTTAGTTTCACTTTGGGGGATAAGCAGATGATGTCTTGACACTAAACTGTAATTTTAAATGTTTTTATCACATTTTTATCTTTGA
Source organism: Trachelipus rathkii (assembly GCA_015478945.1). NCBI lineage: Eukaryota > Metazoa > Arthropoda > Malacostraca > Isopoda > Trachelipodidae > Trachelipus > Trachelipus rathkii. Next base: position 24,694 of record JABUQX010029619.1, read on the forward strand.
GTATCAAGTCTATATTGCACATAATAAACATCTTACAAACGATAATCATAGTAAAATATATATAACTCACCTCGAGAGTGATGTATAAGAACATTCATGCAACAGCAGACAGTCAAGAATATAAATGTAATAATAATATCTGTTATATACTGATAAGTAGTGTGTATTATTATTGATGTTACTGATATTACTGATATTATCTGACTTTATATTTAAAGAGAAAAATAGAGAACGTTAAAGGTAAATGCTGATATTAAAGAATAGATTAATAAATATTATAATAAATAAACTGATAGATGAATAATATATAATAAGATAATACAAAAATAATAAACGTCCTGGTTTTATATTTCAATTTTATCAAAAATGTGTAGTTTATACAAAGGTGGTATAAACCATCTGTTATCTATTATATTAAATTATATAAAACAGGGTGGTGACAGGCCCTTACACTATATATATATATTATTATTATATATATATATATTAATATATATATATATATTATATATATATATATATATATATAATATATATATATATATATTTATATATATTATATAATATATATATGATATATATATATGCCTCTAAAATGCCCAAATTGGACAAATGCCCAGAAAAATGTTCAGGACATTTGCCCAATTCTAAATGCCCGGGCATTTACCCATCACTAAACTAAGGAGTCATAAACTGTGATAAACTTTGAAACTTTTATCTGTTATTCATCTGAAATGCTGTAAGTTTTTTTTCGAGCAAGAGCTACTCAAAATCAGCAATTCGTATTGTGACCAGATTTCAAATGGTCGGGTATACAGAAAAGTGCACTGAATCAAGGTTTTGTGGTTCAACCAATTATATCCAGGGATGGCATTTTTGGTGATTTTTTTGATTTTTTAAAAAAAAATCAATTTGTGATTTTTTTGATTTTTTTGATTTTTTTTCTATTTTTTCAGATTCGTAACGTCACGCGATATATAATTGGTGACCTGCAAATTATATTTCGCGTGACGTTACGAATCCAAAAAATCCAAAATATCAAAAAAAAAAAAAAAAATCACATTGATTTTTTTTAAAAAAATCAAAAAAATCACCAAAAATGCCATCCCTGAATTTATATCTACTCCAAATAATTCCCCAAAACTTGTTGAATTTCTAAAATAATTTTCCATGAATATTTGTTTATAATAATATGTATACTTATACAAAACAAATTACATCATGTTTAAAGAGAAAAATCTCAACATAATTATAAAGGTTTGAACAAATTTCAATATGAAATGCATTTTAAATAGCCTATTGAAGATCTACAAGAATTGTTTAAAAAATCTTTCAGTAAATATAAAGAAAAATCTCAGGAGTATTTAACATCTACATATGCATATACAACTATTTTTACAGTTATATACCTAATTAAAACTAAACATTTCTCAGTATGAAACTAAATGTTCAAAATTTTATGGAATAAAAATGTTAATTCCATATTGAATAATATCGGTTGGAGGTCGGATATTAAAATATATATAGCCGTAGCTGGATATTGTTATATCACTAGTAATTTTTAAACCTTCTTCTTAGTAATTTGATTTGCATATATCTAATATTTTCATACTACTTTGCATATTAATGTTGAGCACCTTGGAATAATTCTGTAGCAAAAATATAATAGTAAATTAAACTTAAAATAAACCAGCAATACATTTACTTATTTATTATTATTATTATTATTATTATTATTATTATTATTATTATTATTATTATTATTATTATTATTATTATTATTATTATTATTATTATTATTATTATTATTACAGTAATTCACCCTGTAATTGTAACTCAGAAGCGATTTATTCGTCTCATTAGCAATACAAGAGACTTTTACAGCATAACACGCATTATTCAAAAGCTAAAGATATTTGCAGTTTAAAGCCTTGCTAAAACTATACACTCCTGAAGCGATACATAAATTATCGCATAACAATGCATGTGACATTCTTGCTACAAATTTCATTCAAACAAGCCAGGCGCGTACAATCAAATTTAAACCTAAGAAACAATACTTACATAAACATTCCTTCTGTAGACTAAAAAAAGCCATTCAAAGCGTCAGCTACAAAGCAGCAAAAATATACAACTCAATGCCACAAGACATCAAAACCGAAAACTCTACCAAATCTTTAACTAAAAAATTCAAAACGTATTATCTAAATAAATATTAATAAATAATTAACTCAGGGATTGAACCTACGTAAAATCTAACTACTACCATTATTATTATTATTATTATTATTATTATTATTATTATTATCTATTTTATTATTAATTATTATTTATTTCTTATTATTATTATTTTATTTATTATTATTATTATTAAAAGGAGGGGTTTGAAAGTGAATGTAGATAATAAGAATAAGGTTATGGTTGTGAGTGAGGAGAGTCTGCAGTGTGAAGTCATGTTAGATGGTGAGCAGCTCGAACAAGTATCTGGGTTTAAATATTTAGGACAAATGTTGGATGAAAAGGGAATGAATGATGCAGAATGTAGAAGGAAGGTGGCTGGTGCAATTAAATCCTTGGTAGATGTGAAGGGATGAGTCTT
>JABUQX010029620.1:0-22500 GCA_015478945.1 Trachelipus rathkii
GAGAGAGATTATCGGCGTAAATGAATTGAACCGAATGGGATAAATATGGCACCCTGAGGAAACGTTCTATTTCCGTTTTTTGAATGTTTTGATGTTTGCTTAGTGCTTGAGCTGTGCGTGTTTATTTAGATCCGTTTAGCGAATGTTTTGCTGTGATAATATTAGAGCTGTAGAGGTATAAATGATATTTATTTAAAACCGTTTTGGTGATTTGGGGAGTGTAAATTGGGACCAATTTGGTCAGTAGATTTTCTTAATTTAGTTTTTGCAAAAATAGTATATGAGATAGGGATCGGTAAAAGAGGGGAGGTTGGGGCTTTCTAGGTTAATTAGGTAAATGATGTGTCTTTTTTTCAGGTGTGGAGGGTAAATAGGTAGAGAACCAGATTTATATTGAATATATCTGTGATGAATGATATAGGTATTAGCCAAAGTGTTTTACAATGTAGATTAGAGATTGTCTGGCCAGTTAATAGGGGAATTTTTAAAGTGTTAATTGAGTTTATTATTTCTTGTGTAGAGAGGGGGTTATGGATTCTTCTAAGTTGCTGTTTGAGTTGCGTATATTATTCGGCAATTATTTCATGGAAGGGTTATGTGGATATTTGGAAATAGGTTGCGTGCGATGGATGTTGCAGGCTGTATAGAGGATGGGGGTTGTTGTTCCGCTCTGAAGCTTCATTTGTGGGGTGGGGTGTTGTTTTGTTTGCTTGGTGCAGGGGATGATCTATTGATTGATTTGCTTTTCCCGTGCAGGTTCTGGCCCAGTGTTTTCCGTTAATTAAGGCATTTAATTTTTTTCTGTTTTATTGAGCGAGAGAAGTTGAAATTTGAAGAGTAAAGGGGAGTTATGTATTGGCGGGAGTCAGGTCTGGGTCATGCTTGCTGCTGTGGTCTGAATAGTGTTCTTTGTTAGTAAAAGTTAAAAGACTTTCCAAGTGATTGTTATGAAGGGGTTGTAAAATAATAGTTTCGTGCCTTTGGTAGTAGAGGTTGGAGCTTTTTGGATAACTGTTGGTGATGTTTATCGTGTGTCGTTTGGTTGTAGGAAGTGGGGAAATTGTTGTTTGATGGTGAGTAAGTTGATCGATGCTTGGGTGAAATTCCCCATTGCCTTTGTAATTTTGTAAAAGTTGAAGTATTTTTTGGTTGAGCTGTTTTTTGTGGTTGATAAAGATTATAGTTGGTACGTGTCTGAATGGAGATCAGTCACTGGTATTCCATGGGTTGTGAAGATTAGATGGGAGGAGAAAGAGTAATGTCAGTGGATGTCTGTTATTGGTTTGTTTGGGGAGGGATCGAGGTAAACGAACATTTTTTCAGTTTAAAATGTTTATGTGAATCTAAGTTGTAGAGAATTTAGGATCTTTCTGTGTCAGACGGGTATCTTCTGTACCGAAGCAGTTGGTGGGGCAATTGAATGGCCTCTTATTTTAAAGTTGTTTATTGTATTGAGAGGGTTTAATTTGGGTTTAATAATGTTTGGGCATTGTATGAGATGTGGGATGGGGGAAGTAATAGTTTATTAAAAATGTTGTGAGAGGATGTTGTTGAGAGGATAGTAAATGATGAAGGGATGGGATGTTAAGGATTGTTCATATGAGTAGGTTGAGGTTTCATTGTGTGTTGTGTAGGATATGGTGTTTTTGAATTAGTGTTTAATTATTGTATGGAATTTCTTGTGTTGGTGCTGAATAAATTTGAGTCAGATCTGAAAAAAGTTTTTTGGGGTGTTTGTGTAGTGGGCTTCCTGTATTGGCTCTGTCGAAGTTAGCTGAAGAGAAAGACCTGTAATTTCGGAATGTTTGTATTTTAATCCGTTTGATGTGCTCAACTCTGGAGGATTTTGATATTGTAGAGTTGGTAACGCTAATGATGTATAGAGATGGGTGGTAGTTGGAGGTGTGCATAGAAGCAGTGAACCATGAGCGGTCCTTTTGCAGAGGTAAGTTGTCGTGAAGAGGGGGAACATTGTTATCTTATGTGAATCCATATATATATATATATTATATAAATATAATTATAATATATATGAGTAATATGTATATTTTTATAGTTTTATATTATTTATAGATATATAAATATAATATAGATATATTATATATTAATAATATATATATAATATTTATATATATTATTTATATAATTATATACTATTTTATAAATATATATATAATAGGATATATATATATTATATTATTATATATATATATATATATAAATTTATGTAATAATATATATAATAAATATATAATATATATATAAGAATATATATATAATTAAGATAAGTATATATTATATATATAATGTATAGATATATATATATATATAATATTATGATAATAATAAGTATTTATATTTAGTTTAGATTATATATATTTATGTTATTATATATTAATTATATAGAATATATTTATAGTATATATATTAAAAATATTAAGTGATAGATATAGATATATAAATATTAGATTATTATATAATATATATAATATTATATATACTATATATGAATATATTAATAGTTATATTTATATTATTATATATATATAATATTAGTTTATATATAATTATATAATAATTATTAATATATTTAATAATTGAATATATATATATTATAATAGTAATAAGATATATTAGTATTGATTTTTTATAAGTATAATATATATTATAATTGTTATTATATATATATAGATAATAATTAATATATAATATATATATATAAGATATATAATATATACATATATATATAATATATATATTATATATATCATCAACTACCTTTCCCTCTCCAAGACGGGGGAATTTGGACACGGCACTGGAAATCAGAAAAGTAATAGAAAAATTAAGACCAAGCCAAAATATGAAAGCCCAGCCGCACCGCCTCCTTTAATACTCCTTTTAAGCGAGAACTCGCCGCAGTGCAGAAAAATCCACCCTTCAGAAGCTTCACGGGACCGTTGACGGAAGCCCTCATCAATAGCAATTCTCGTCAATGTAGGGTATCGCCTTGGTCCATTGGTGAGTCCACAACGCGATGACCCCTCAAAAAACCCCGCCATTTCAACTCTAGTTATGCATCCTTTCTTGTCGCGCTCTGCCAAACCCGAAATGTCCTCCCTCCAGGCATTCCTTCACGACTTAGATCTAAATTAATCGCAAGGCGATTTTGAATTAGTGGGTGAGGGGAGGGAGGAAAATTTTCAAACACTTGATGTTTGAAATGGAATGTTAAAGGAGGGCAGTTGGTGAAAAGGTAGTCGAAATTATTAAAATCAAAGGATCGACTGATAGGTTTTTGAGTTGTTTTCAAGAACAAACCTCATCAATGAAGGGCATATTCTGTCCCTTAAGGTAGTTAAATTATTGTCCTTCAATCTATCACGACGATTTATGATTGGTCTTTCTAAATGAGGTGACATCGATTCCATGAAATTCAACCCGTTTTATTAGATAGTTCACACTTTACTGGTTTATAAAGTTCTCTCTAGTAGATATCCAACCCAATGATATCAACTAGCACAAGTCCGCACACTCAACATATACCCTTAGCTAGCTGATCTTTAATCGCATGGCAAAGCTATCCATCCACATTGAAAAGAACAAATATGACGAGAAAGAATAAGGAATCACTGGGAGTTATGTGTTGTGTATGTACGGTAGTTGAATGAGAATCTGTTACTGTTTGACCAATGAATATGCTCTTCACAATTATTTATTATTATATTAATTATTTATTATTATATATTAAATTATATTATTATATAATTATCTATTATTATTATTATTTTAATATTTATGATTTAATATATATATATATTCTATTATTATTATTATTATTATAATTATTATTATTATTATTATTATTACATAACAAAACTAACAATTGTATTATGACTCAAAAGGTTGCCAACTACTCCAGTTTTTAAATAGTCATTTAATTAATTGTCATCATTATTACTTCAATAACAACATCAATCATCAATCGATGCATGCATCATTCATCATGCTAAATCATCAATCATTCATAATGCACATCATCAATCATATCCCTTTCATTAAACTTTTTGCCATTTTTTTTTCTTAATGTAATCCTATCTGGAAAGAGTCCATTATTGTCTTATTAATATATATTATTTATTATATTATATATTATATTATATTATATTAATATTAATTATTATATATATGTAATATATTGTTATCATTTATCCTTATAAATATTGATCAATATTGGTTATTCCAAGTTATCTTCTATCCCGTACTGCTTTTTCTACGTCTTTTTCCTCCCTTCTTGTTTTCTTTTCTTTTCCTCCTATTTTTCCTCTTTACTTTTCTACTCTCTCTTTTCTTTTCTTTTCTTTTCTGTTTTCTTTTTCTGTTTCTTTCTTTTTTCTCTTTAACTTTTTATTTTTTCTTCCTTTTCCCTCTTTTCTTTTTCTTCTTCTTTCTTCTTCTTCTGTCCTTCTTACTTCTCTGTTTTTTTCTTTATTTTTTGTCCCCTTCTTCTTCTTCTTTTCTTTCTCTTCTTCTCTTCACTTTTTCTTCTCTTTTCTACTCTTTTTCTATTCTTTTCTTCTTCTTTTCTTCTCTCTTTCTTCTTTCTTCTCTCTTCTTTCTTTCTTCTGTCTTCTACTTCCCTTTCTTCCTTCTTTTTCTCTTCTCTTTCTCTTTTTTCTTTTTCTTCTTCCTCTTGTTGTTTCCTTCTTCTTCTGTTCTATCGTCTTACTTCTTCTTTCTTCTTCTCTCTTCTGTTCTATCCCTTCTGTCTGTTCTATCATTTCTGTCTGTTCTATCCCTTCTCTGTTTTATCTTTTTCAATTATGTGGATCTTTTTTTCTCTTCTGTTTTGCCTTTTTTTTGTTTTTTGTTTTTTTTTTTGTCTTGTTTTTTCTTGTTTTTTTTTTTATTTTTCTCTTTTTTGTTTTGTTTTTTTTTTTTCTTTTTTTTTTTTTCTGTTAGTTTTTTTTGTTTTTTTTTTTATTTTTATGATTTTTTCTTTATATTTTTCTTTCTGTCTTTTTTCTCCTCCATCTTCTTCCTTTTCTTCTTCTCTTTTTCTCTTCTCTTCTCTTTTCTTTTTCTTCTCCCTTTCTCTTTTTCTCCTATATCTCTTCCATCTTCTACCTCTCACACCAAATGTTCTATTCATTCTGTCTGTGTTATATCTCCTTTCTGTCTGTTCTATCCTTTCTGTCTGTTCTATTCTTTCTGTCTGTTATATCCTTTCTGTCTGTTCTATCATCTTTCCTATATGTATTATCGCCTTTCCAATGATAAGTATTATTATTGTTTGGTGTGGGCGTTGGGTTTATTTGTTATTTTGTTAGTTGGATTGTATGGATTATTATTATAGTTTAATTATATGTTATGATCTCTTTTATTAAATTGTATGTATTTGATTGATTAATGTCTCAGAATTTCAGTTTTAATTGTTATTGATTTAAATTGAATAAATATAATTAAAGTACTTTTTAATTCTTTTCATGGTTATTATTAAAACATTTTATACTATGTTATTAAATGTGTGTATTTTAGTTAAGATACTGGCATGATTAAGAATGAAGTTTGTTGGATAAAACATAACCTAATGTATAAGAAGGGGCTATACAAGTTCGATGACCTCATGGGTTCCGTTGTGGGACTACACCTTGTGTTTAGATTTAGGATTATCTAATTAATTTATTCACAATAATTTTATAAATGAACACTTGCAAAACGAGACGCAAGATAAAAACAAAAACAAAAACAAAAAAATCAAAAAAAGATAAATAAGTCTTAAAATATATATAATTATTAACAAGAGTAGAAAAAATGAAAAAAAAAGTTTGGTAGTAATGAATTCATGGGCTACAAGGAATTCAATTTATGGGGGGCAAGAAGTTGAGTGATATATAGTATATATACTAGTAATTATATATAATAATAATATAATAAAAATTTTATATAAATATGAATGTATAAATTATATTAATTATATATATATATAATATAATAAGCTATTATATGTAAAAATCTATCTATATATACAATATAAAAATACCAATTACTATACATCAATATATAAATATATATTATACACATAAATTCTGAGTATAATATAAACATCATGGGTATATAATATAATATATATATTATCTATATAGTAGTATATATATATATATTTGTGTGTTGTGTGTGTGTGTGTTACTCAAGATTTGACTAATACTACAGTAAATATGGTAACAAATCTAGAAATATCTAGAGTAAAATGTTGGTGGTATGAAATATCTTTGGACTGGTAAAAAGGTAATAAACAAAAAATAAATATAATAAATAATAGAATATTGTTTCGGTTATAAAGAAATTAAATAACAAGTCTAAAATGACTAGTTGCAAATGAAAAACTTTCTTCGTTTATTTCGAAATGTGTTCCAAACAATCACAATCAGCTGATGTTAGGAGGGTTTCCTTGGAGCACCTGGACTCTGATGTTTCTCATATTTCTTTCAGCAATGCATGAAAGATGCACCTCATACTCCAAACTGCTGTGATTCCGCAATTACATTTCCTTTTGAAATGAGTTGATGTTTTGCACTTACTCATAATATTCTAATGAATACCGTTCCTATCATAGTCCATTCAAGCCCTGTCTCGTTTCAATGTGTGTTCCCATAGAAAAGTCTTTACTCTGCTGCGAGAATGCAAAAGAGACTTTCAGTGGTAACATGATGATGAACAACGATACAGCCAGTGCAATATAACAGGTTTTGATTTGATGGAAAAAGAGGATCGGCTCCTTTAAATGACTTCAGTAAGTTTGCTACTCGTTTACTCTGTGAACAGGTCTAATCTTTTACTAAAGTTTACATTTTTCGATATATGAACTTTGTTTGATATGATTGTTTCAATCACTTTCTGAGATAGACACTTGTACTATCTCCACTTAAACAAACTTCGGACATCAAAGCATTAGAAAACGAGTGCAATGAAAAAGAATGCTGGACGTTGTTTATGGATTAATTTAGTCTCTGGAAGAGATGAAAGGAGTTCCAAAGATTAGTAGGTCACCGGGAAAGTTTTAACAGAAAAAGAACGTTTCCAAAATATCAGCAGAATTCTTGACAGATGTTTTGCGTTATTTGTTGGGAATGTATTCTAGGTGGTGCGAAAGTTCTACCTTAAGAGACACAAGCTAGTAATAACATTGGGGGCGGTTTAAGAGCAGATCAGCAATTATTTACAGCAGTTTGCAGTGGTCTTGACCAAACTTCATAATGCTTTCAAACATGATGCAGAGACACTGCATAACGTCAAATAATTCTTTTTTGTTTGATTTCTGATTTAAGTGTCCCAAACTAAAGCAAAAATATTTGGTTATTTACGGAAGAGTAATAATGAAATTGGACTTGTTTGCCGAACATATAATAAGAAGCTGTTGTTCTTTGTTAACGGATTTTCTTCCACTCTAAATACGTTCGTGGAAAGCGAATTTTTAATCATTTGTTGATGGAAAACGGCAACATTACCTCTGAATTTTTGATCCCAGAACGTGGTTAACTACAAAGTTAATTCATTGGAGAATGTATTTTCTTCTTCTTCGGTTAGTCTGAAAAAGTTGTCTTTTATTGTGGCAAAATAGTGATTCGAATTTTTCGAATAATGTTTTAGTCATAATATTGACCAAAAGATTAAGGGGGCCGAGTGCTTAGACAAGCATGTGAAAATATAGTAATCCATTTTTATATTGTTCCCGCAGATTCTTTTGAACTCCAGTTCTTGATCCACTGTACCTTGCCGTTGCTGCACAGCCGGCGTAACCCTGACTAACGCATGAGACCCACGATCCAAAATCTTCTTTTCTCCTAAAACAAATTGAATCCGTGTGGCATATAGTTTAAAATTATTAACCAAATCCATTCCCTTCAAGAAAAAGAAACTTCAAACCCTAGAAAATTCCTTATATTCTCAAACAAATCATGTATCAAAGATCGAAGATACCTATCCTATTAAAAGTAAACGTTCATTGCCCTTGAACAAATCCGCCGCAGTTTCATTCAGCCAAATATGGGAGTAAAACACCAAATTTTTTTTGCATCCCCGCGACAACAGTTTTTTTTATGGATAATTTCCACGACAAATTGATAGTTCCATTTTTTGAATCATCGGAGAGGCAAAAAGCGGTCAATTCTTCTTTCAGTCACTTGAATAGTTCTTTACCAAGTGTGTGCTCTACATCCACACTTGTCTTATCGGGAAGTTTACGAAATCAGCGTCTGTCAATAATAAAAATTGTCCCTCATGCAGGCCTATACCTCGAAATGTAAGTCATGATTCGTGCATGAAAATTATGTCTCAAAAATTGATGTAGTCATTTCTTTAATTTCTTAATACAAATTGTTTTGAGTGCTGTCGAAGAAAGCTGAATATCAACGGGTAACGGGCTTTCGATTGAATTAGCCAGCTTTGGCAGGCACGCTCAAATGCTAGTCTGGTCTGACACTGAGAAGTTCCAGAGGAGAATATTGTCAAGAAAAGCTGATAAAAACGGGGGTGGAGGCTAGCTGTTTGACTCAACCCAACGGGAGCCATATATGAAAACCGAAGAGCATTTATAACTCTTATTAAAAAAAATGTAAGTTTTTTATGTTACATTTTATGAATTATGATAGAAATTACTTATCAATAATCCTAGAGATTGAGTTACTTTTCAGGTACTTACTAATACCCTAAAAATGACGGCCCTGGCAAAACATGTATAGCGAAGGCTTCTTCATTGTTTTTTTTTTTTGTTATTTCGCGCGAGATTCAGGGAGGCAAGTGTCCCCCTGCCCCCCCTCCCTGTATACTTCCCATGTATGAATTAAATTCTCATAACTAGATTTTAGGCAAAAATGCGAAATCTGTATTATGTGAGGTCAGCAGGGATTTATATTTTTGTCAGTGATTGAATATTCTTCTCTCTATCTTTGTCCCTGTCCTTACTACTTTTATGCTTATTCCGTTCCTTATCTCGATCTTTATCCCTTTCTTTATATTTTTCTTTATCTTATTCTCTTCAGTTTTGATTTTTTCCTCTTCTTACTTCTTCTTTTTCTCTTCTCTCTTCTTCTTTCTTTTTCTTGTAGCTTTCTTCTTCTTTCTTCTTTCTTCTTCCTTCTTCTTGTGCATCTGAACTTCATCATCATCATCACTTCCATAAATCATTATTCTTCGTTTTCCTTTCTTCCTCTTCTTAATGATTTCTTCCTCCTCATCTTCATCGTCTTTAACGGCTTTCTTCTTCATTTTGCTTCTTCTCTTCTTCTTGCCTTCTCTTCTTTCTTATGTTATTATATTATATATATAATTATTATTATTATTATTATTATTAATTATTATTATATTATTATTATTATTATTATTATTAATTATTATATTATATTATTATTATTATAATTATTATTAATATATTATTAGTATAATTATTATTATTATCATAATTTATTATTATTATTGAGTTTTTGTTTTGTATAAATATAATTATAATTATGTAATTAATGTATAATTAAATATTATTAATATTATATATTAGTTATTATATATTATATATTATGATTAATTATATATTATATTATATTATAGTTATTATTAGTATAATAGTTAATTATTATTATAATTATTATTATTATATTTATTTTATATTATTATTATTAATTATTATTATTATACTATATTAATTATTTATTATTATATGTATTATTATTTTGTAAATTTAAAATTATCTCTAAGAAATATTTTAAAAAATGAATTGAACAAATTTGCAAGATTGCTGAATATCATTCAGAATAGCACACAAAGCTAGATAGTTACTTCCAATAGTTCTCAAGGAAATTACTTCCCAGGATCAAGTCTTGAACTCTTACCACGAGAATCTATTCTCTCTAGTTCTGTTAATTTTTTAAGCTATATCATTGGCTACATTAAATATCTTTTTAAAACACTCGTCATGAAAAAAAAAATCTAAAAGAAAAAAATAATGATAATAATAATAATAATAGTAATAAGAAAAATAATAATAATAATAAGAATAAAATAATAATAATAATAATAATAATAATAATAATAATAATAATAATAATAATAATAATAATATTAATCATAATATCAATAAGAATCATTTTCCGGTGTTTCTGTTGTGTTTTTTATCAGACTGATCTGTAATGTTTAAGATATTATTATTATTATTATTATTATTATTATTATTATTATTATTATTATTATTATTATTATTATTATTATTATTATTATTATTATTATTATTATTATTATACAGGAAATTCATTTAATTTGTGATTCTGAATAATCACTGGTACATTTCGGGGGTATTATGAAAATTTTAGTCTTTAAGAATTGAAAACGTAAATGCATGGCACATGAACATTTTTTAACGGTTGCTTCTTCCCTGTACAACTTACTCGTGAGTGCTTGGGATTAATTATTTATCATGCTTACCGTATTACCAGTGATTATAATAAACGTATTAAAGAATAATCTTAAACCACATAAATTTAAAAAGTGAAAACATACATACATATATACATACACATCATACATACATACATACATACATACATACATACATACATACATACATACATACATACATACATACTAGTACAAAAATACGTGCATACATACATTTGTACATACACACTCGTACATACATACATACTCGTACATAATTACATGCATACATTCATATATACATACACACTCGAATACACGTATCAGCTACATACACATACATACTACATCCATATATACATACATACACACGTACATACATACATAATCGTAGCATAAATACATGCATACATACGTAATACATACAAAATCGTACATAAATACATGCATACATACATAATACATACAAAATCGTACATAAATACATGCATACATACATATATACATATACACTCGTACATACCTACATACTATACATATATATGCATACATGCGTAATACATACAAAATTGTTCATAAGTACATGATACATACTATACATATACACCGACAAAAAACATGCATAGCATACATATATAACATATAGTACAACCGTACATCATACATCGACAATTATAGTACAATGCATTACATACCTAATACATACAAAATCGTAACATAAATCATGCATAGCATACATAATACATGACAATATCGTCCAGTTAATACATTGCAATCATACATATATATGCTATATACACTCGTACATACATACATACTAGTGTACATGCATACATACATATATACATATACACTCGTACATACATACATTAAACTCCGTGACTAAATACATGCAAAAAATTGTATATACACAAAATATCGACATAAGTCACATGCCAGTACATACATATATGCATATACACTCGTACATAAATACATGCATACATACATATATACATATACACTCGTACATACATACGTATTAGTAACATATATACATACCCACATACATGATAAAATATTACTTATAATTCCTTATTCAATTTTCCTTAATGGAAGGAAAATTCCTACTTAAAATATGTAAAAATACCAAAAATAAGGAAAAATAATACTTTAAAATATCTCGGTAAGGGGGAAATAAATTATTAAAATTATAGGTATAAAATTCAAGGGATAAAAGAGTATGGGGTATCTGGTTTATGGGGTTGAAATGTCAGGGGAAGGTATAGAAAGGAGAAGGGGGGATAAATTTTTGGAAGGGTAGATAGCGTGAGTTTTATACATTTTCTTTGGCTTTTAATTTTGAGTATATATATATAATAGTATATATATAATTATATTAGATATATAATATACTTATATATATATAATATAAGATATATATAATATATATATATTTCTTTCTTTTTCAGAATAAGCTTTATTCACAATTCAGCTTGCTGAAAGAGTCGTTGCTCGCTGCTGCTGCTGCTGCTTATGGTATGGTGTTGTGTTGTGTTTGTTTTTTGTTGTTTGGTTGTGTTGTGTTTTGTTTTGTTGTGGCTGTGTATTGTTATTCTGTTGTTGTTGTGTTGCTGCTGCTGCTGCTGTTGCGCGCTTGTTGTTGTTGTGTTGTGTTGTTGTTGTTGTTGTTGTTTTTGCTGTAGTTGTTTGTTGTTGTTGTTGTTCTTATTGTTTGTTGTTGCTTGTTCTGATTGTGGTTGTTTTGTTAGTTTGTTGTTGTGTTGTGTTGTTGTTGTGTTGTTGTGTTTGTTGTTGCTGTTGTTGTTTTTGTGTTGTTGTTGTTTTTGTTGTTTTGTTTGTTGTTGTTGAGGTTGTTGGTTGTGTGTTGTGTTTTTTGTGTTGTTTTGTTGTGTATTGCTGTATTGCGTTGTGCGCTAATTGTGTGGTTGTTGTTTTGTATTGTTGTTGTGTGTGTTGTTTTGTTGTTGGTGGTTGTTTGTGTTGTTGTTTGTTGTGTTGTGTTGTGTTTTGTTGCGGCTGTGTTTGTTGTTTTTGTGTGTTGTTTGTTGTTGTTGTTGTTGTTGTTTGTTGTTGTTGTGTTGTGTGTGTGTTTGTTGTTGGCTTAGCTGCGCTGCTGCTTTTTGTTGTTTGTGTTGTTGTTGGTGTTGTTGTGATGTTGTGTTGTGTTGTTCGTTGTTTGTTGTGTGTTGTTGCATGTTGTTGTCGTATGTTGCTGCTGTTTATGCTATATTTCTGGTTGTTTGTTGTTGCAGTGCAGGCTCTGCTGCTGTTGGCTCTTTAATTGGCTCTTGTGTTGTGTTGTGTTGTGTTGTTTTGTGTTTGATGTGTTGTTGTGTGTATAATTAATGAATTACTACTAATTCCAATAAAAAAAAAAAAAAAAAAAATAGTTTCCGATAGAGTGCTAGAATACACTGATAAAATTTAATTCATTAAAAATACAGAAATAAAAAATCACGGATTAAAAAAAATATAATGATACAGACAAGGACCCTTTTTAAGATAAGGGATTTAGATTCCAGAAAAATATAAACATAAATTGAAAGCTCATTAATTAAGAACAATTTATAAAACAATTTGAAATGATAGACTGGTTCCAAATTTTTTAAAATTTTCCCAATTGTTGACCAAAATACATAAAAACTTGGATGCATGGCGCGCGAACGTTTTTTAACGGTTGCTCTTCCCCTGTAACCCTGATTTATATACTTAAATACTGACTTTTATACTAACTTATATACTTTATATGAAAATAGTAGTAGTAGTAGTAGTAGTAGTAGTAGTAGTATATATGTAGTATAGTAGAGTATATAGTGAAGTAGTGTAGTAGTAGTAGTAGTAGTAGTAGTAGTAGTAGTAGCAGTAGTATCATATTTCAGACCACAACAATTTCTCTATTCCCACCTTTGTCTGACTACATGAAAAAGTTGTTTTTTATGACGTCACAATTGTTAAACCATTATACGTGGACTTTATTTTATAAAATTTATTCATTATAATTTGCTACAGTAAAAAACGATAAACTCAACACATTACACACATCCGACTGACACTCACCAGGCTTCATGAAACAAATCACATCAATTTTTAATTCAATTCTTGGTGTTTTATACTCCATTTTGGCCAAACCTGTTGTAGACAGATATGGAAACAAGTTTAGAGTTTATGTATAAACAAAATTTGTTAATATCTCCATGTTATTAATGAGAAATAGCAATGAGTTATGCTCTAAAAATAGAAGAAAAATTGATATCTAAACCATCATAGCTTTCTGAACGTTAGTAACACGTGGTTGGCGTTGACATTGTTCTCTTGGCGAAGCCATCATTGCTCCCTCCAACAATGTCACACTTGAAAAACAAAATCATAATGTTCCGCAATGTCCAACTTGAAAGAAAAAATCACAATGCCCCACAATGTACCACTTGAAAAACAAAATCACAATGTCCCACTTGAAAAATAAAATCACAATATCCCACTTGAAAAAACAAAATCACAATGTTCCACTTGAAAAACAAAATCACAATGTACCACAATGTCACACATGTTCCACTTGAACTTAAACAAAATCACAAAATCACAAGTGACCACAAGCCCACTGATAAAACAAAATCAGGTGTGTTGTTTGGTCGTTGACAAAAGTCCCACAATGTTCCCACTTGAAAAAATCAAAATCATAAAATATAAAACTTAATACACTTGAAAAACAAAAACACAATGTCCCCACGAAAACCAAAAATCACAATGTGTTTATTGATTGCTATTGATTCTATTTTTTTTCATATTTTTCTTCATTTTATATTTTTTATTTAATTTTGAACATTACGCTAATTTGAAATTCGTAGTAATGAACCAACTTATGATAATAGAACTACCTTAGAAATTAATATAATATAAATATATTAATAATATATATACATATAATATATATAAATAATATAAATAAATAATAGTAATATAATATAATATCCTATAAATCAGGAGTGGCCAAAATGTCCCACGCGTGCCAAATGGCATGGGGCACAGTTCCCCCAACATAATATACTAAGCTCACTTTTGTAGACGATTTTATAAATTGTGTAAATATCATAAATAAAAAATGAAAGAAAGTTTTATTCAAATTGACTTAACTGTTTTCATCCCAAAGTTTAATTACTTGATATATCATTTATTTGCTACACGTAGTCAAATAATGTACCGGCTCGATTCCCAGGGTGAACACATGTTCTTATGCCGTTGAATTGAAATTTAAATCTTTATTTTTCAATACAATTCCATGTATAAATAGTGCAGATCACCAATTTATTTAAATCATTTAAGATCTGGAAAGAACATTTTTTTTTACACGGTGACTTTGCGTTCTTTTAAATTTCTTGAATCTTGGAAGTTAATCCTTGTTGTATATATAAAGATATATATTATATAATATATATATAAAATATTAAGTATAATAGTATAATATATTATATTATAAATTATATGATATATAATATAGTATAATATATATTATATATATATATATATATATACAAAAAGCCTTGAGTATGAAGGTTTTGCATGACGGTACGTTGCTTAACCTGTGTTAATTATAGTAGTTAAACTAAATGGTTCTGGGAAAAAGTTTAGATTAAGGTACAATGTTTAGATGACCAATCTTAAGGGTTGTTAGGTGTGAAGGAAGAATATGATCAAAAAAATAGGATGGACGCATTAGAGAGCTGTGTGGTGTAAAGAAATGGATAAATGACAAATGAGAGAATAAACGAAGTACATTGAGATTGAATTATTTGGAGAGAAACATGTGGAAATGGATGATAGTCGGTTTGGTTAAGCGGATGCGTATAGTGGTAAGTGTGCTGGAAATCGACGGTCTGGTTAGAGCCGGAAATAATGTCACCTTTCTTAAAAGAAAATATCTGAAGCAAGCGAGCCCTAAGTACAAAACTGCGGAAATGCAAATGTGCAATAATAGTGGAAAAATTTGCGGGGTTTTTGGTGAAGGGGATGGTTGTGGGCCCTGGCCCAAGGGGAAGAACCCTAACCGACAGATGCCACAGGCGAGAGTCATCCGTGGCAGTCTCGTGAAACCCTAGGGAAGGATTTTTCTGACTGTGTCGGGTCTCAACTGTTCTGGTGTTTGATGCAGATTTCAGGCATACATAAATAAGGATATATATTAAATATATATAATATATTAGTACTATATTATATACTATTATATAAATATATAATAATATATATATCAATATATATATAATGTATTATAATATAATGATTATACTAACAATATATATATTAAAATATATATATATAACCTAGTATATATATATATATATATATATATAAGTATTATATAATATAATATATATATATAATATATATATATTATATATATACAAGAATACATATATTAATATATAATATAATATAATATTATATATTAAATATAATAATATATATAATATTATATATATATAATATATAATTTACAATAATATATATAGTATAAATAATATATAATATAATATATATATATATATATATACTAATATAATATATATTATATATATATAAATATATATATATATATATATATATAATAAAATACTGTAATATATAGATAATAATATAATATAATAATTTACAATATATATAATAATTAATATATATAGCTCGTATATATATATAATATATATATATAATAATATATATAATATATATTTATATATTATATATATTATTATATATATATATATATAGTATATGATATATATAATAACCGTATATAACTAGATAATATATATATATATATATATATATATATATAATATATATATAATATATATATTTATATAATTAATATAATACAGTAAATAATCATATATATATATATAATATTAATAATATATATATATAAATTAATAATATTAATATATATAATATAATATATATAAATATATATATATATATATATATATATTTTTGTATATATAATATATATTTAGTATATAAGTATATATAAGATAAATATATATTGATATATAATATACTATATATATATTTATAATATATATTTAATATATATATATAATATATATATAATAATTATATATTATATATTTATATATATATATATATAATATGTATAATTCCATAAATCAGGCGCAAAAACCATGGTCTCGGAGGCGAAAGTTTTTGAGTGGAGTAAAGGCGAAAAAATATTTTTTGGGTGGTGTCGGAGCCGGGGCAGAAAATCTTTTTGGGTGGAGGTGGAGCCGGAGTCAGAACTAAAATTTATTATACTATATAAGAAAGGGGGTTGATGCCGGAGCCGGCAAATATTTTTATTTTCCGTTGTGCCCATTGTGTACGGTTGAGCGAGAGATATGTGCAGAATATGTTTATATAGCTTGGAAGAAAGTCTCTGCGTTTAACCACATAACCTAACCTAACCTAGCCTAACCTAATATAACTTAGCCTAACCTGTCCTAAAATAACCTAACTTAACCTAACCTAACCTAACCTAACCCTATAACCTAACCGTAGACCTAACCCTAACCTAAAACGCTAACCTAACCTAACCTAGCCCCAATGCTAACCTAACCAACCTAACCTAACCTAACCTAACCTAACCTAACCTAACCTAACCTAACCTAACCAACGAACAAACTGACATAACTAGTTCCAATTTTTGTCCTTGTTTATAATTTTTTATCCTTTCAGAGTCTACAGTTTAGCCCAGTTTTTTCATTAAAATTGCTTAAGTTATAATAATTCAAGACTTAGAAAAGGAAATACAAGGTGTGACATTGAAATGATGGCAGGCACATGTTTGAATCCCGTTTCTCTAATAATTTCCAGCGTTTTTCCAACATTATAAAAAGGTGTAGTGAGAATAGTGAAAAGACAGGTAACGTTTCACTAGATAATGGCTGCTAACTAACTTCAAAAAGGTTAAACCGCGCAATATATCAAGGAAAAATGAATTGGCTAGCTTTATCTTTTTACGGATCGAATCTTTATCCCTTTTACTCTTCTTAACATCACTTATCATCTATCTGAAAATACACTTAGCAGTTACTAAGTTGTGCAACGACTAACAAATCTTGATTTACAGCGTCCGCAATATCACGACGACCTTTTACGACTTTTAGAATTTTTTTAATGTAATTCGTCAACTGTAAAAAATATCTGTGTTTTATGAGCGCAAAAACATTTGCCTCAGTACTGCAAAATACTTACCTATAAGACTAATATAGATAGTTAACAAAGACATTGCAGCAGTGCAAGTGTACGCTATAGTGGACTACTTTTCCGTCCGTTAATAAATAATAATAATAATTAATTAAATAATAGATAATAATAATAAAAAATTAATACATAATATATAATAATAATAATAATAATAATAATTAATAATAAAATAATCAATAATAATATAATAATAAAATAATAATAATATATTATTATTATTAATAATAATACAAAATAATATAATAAATAATATAATAATAACAAAAAACTAATAAGTAATAATAATATTAGATAAAAATAAAAATAAAATAATAATAAATAATAATAATAAGATATTAATAATATAATAATAATTATTTAATAAAATATAACAAATATAATAATAAAATAAATATATAATAATAAATAATTAATAATAATAATAATTAAAATAATAAATATATAATAGATAATATAATAATAATATATAAAAAATAAAATAAATATATATAATTAGTCATAATAATATAAAATAATAAATAATAACTAATAATATATAATAATTACATAATAATAATAATAATGAAAATAATAATAAATTAATAAAATAATAATATATAAATAATAATAATAATTATAAATAATAATAGATAATAAAATAATAATAATTAATAGATAATAATAATAAAATAATCATAAAAAACTTGAACACACATGAGTCTTCAACTACGATAAAAAAAATTAATCAAACCTATATATATATATAACTATATATATATAATATATAAATATATAGTATATATATATAATATATATTAATATAGTTTATATATAAATATATATATATATTATATATAATATATACTATATATATAAATATATATCAGTATATATCACACTCCCTTCTCCTGCCTCTCTCTTTCTCTCTCATCCTCCCTTCGCTCTTCTCCCTCAAGCGCTAACTTTTTCTCTCTCCTCCCATTTCCCGCTCTCCTCCTCTCTCCTTCTCTCTCTCTCATCTCTCCTCCGTCTCCTCCTCTCTCTCTCTCCCCCGTCTCCCTCCTCTCCCTCCCTCTCTCTCTCTCTCTCTCTCATATTTAATAATATCCCAAAGAATGAAATTCTATAGGTAACAAACACATATTTGGAAATAACGAGAAAAGTAGAGAAAAAAAAATTCATGATATATTTCTATATTGCGTAAATTCGGTTTGGTGACGAATAAATAAATCATTTGTTTTTATTAAATATTTTTTTGAATTGTTTTTATTTTTTTGCTAAGCAAACTTGTAACCATGCATAAAATTTATATCATTTTGATAATTATAATATCAAAGCATCGCATCAACGATTGCATTATTTAATGGATTTCTTGAAAAAAAAAATAAAAATATCCATTTCGCTCCAGATAATGAGCCAGTGTTGAGGTTGAAGGCGGTGGTGGTGGTGAAGGATTTCTTAATACGAACAGTTAATATATAATATATAGTTAATATATATTATAATAATAATAATATATAGCTAATATTAAATATATATATATATATATAATATTAATAATATATATAATAAATATATAATAAGAATGAAAAAAAATCTCACGCTTTTTAACAACAAACAACAATAACTAGAGGTGGCATGCAATACTATTACCTAAAAATAATAATACCCTAATACTAATACCCTAATACTTTAAAAAAGCAGCACAAGTAAATAATCTCTTTGTACGTGAAAAAGAAAATCAAAATTCCCAAGAGTTCTACCTCCAATTATGCCTCATTAAAAAGTGAAATTATAGTAAATGAAATCTATAAGGTATATATATATAATACGTATAATATATATAAAATTATAATAAAATATGATAGTAATAATAGAAGAAAACCTGATTTAATCTAAAAATAATGCAAGAAACAAAGATTTATAAGGTTTGTAGATAATATATAATATATATATAATAATATTAAATAATAATATATATATATAATATATAATATATTAATAAATAATATATATTATAAGTAATAATAATTATATATAATATATAAATATTATATAATATATTATAAATATTTATATAATATTATTATATATATATATATATAAATTGGTTGTTGGTTTAAAACATGTTAAAACCAACAGGTTTTCTTGTATATTAACTAATAAGAAAACGCGATTGTTTACCAAGAACGAACAATTTCACCATATAAAAACTGAAAACGAAAGTCAAAAAAAGATAAAAATAGAAGGATAATAATACGCGGAAATATGGATAGGTTAGATATAGCTTGTGTCAACTTTATCATAAAGCCTCGTATGGTGCTAAGCGCCAATGCAAGAGATTCCACCAAAATTTGCGGAAAGGATCAACAGAACTCAACCAAGAATTCCAGGAGAAATGGAGAGAAAGACAACAAGTCGAATGTCCTAACAGAATGCTATATGAGTACTGTGCCAATTGCAGAAGATAAATTAAAATTGAAGAAGGTTCCTAATCCTTACTCTATGTAAGGATAATAGATTTGAAAGCTTAGGAAGAACAGAGCCTAAAGCGAGGACATATTATTATTGGTAACGAGCCCGTTCTTCTTTCAGCACCATGCTGAAATCGAATGTCATCTTTCAATGCAGTGAAGAAAAGTAAAGCTTATAAGGCTGGAGGAAAACAGGTAAAGACAGGCAAGCTCAGGCCAACACAAGTTGAGGAAACCACTGGAGGATAAACTTTCAGCTACTCTCCGCCTTCTTTGGTGTAAGGCCGAGAATGCAGAAAATAATAAAACATTTAATGAGTTACACATCATAAGTAAGTATACTCAGAACAAACAGCTTCAGCTTCAGCAGAAGTTAAATGACAAGCAGTATACCGACTAAGGGACCGATCCTGGCGGAATTTTGCCGGGCCGGGCCAGGGGCCGGGGCTGGGCCGGGCCGGGTATCCCTAATTTTAGACCGGGCCTGGGGGAAGCATAAATTAGAAATGTAAGTCCAAAACACTGAAAGTCTTAAAACTTAAGAGTCAAAATTACATATGAGCTTTTTTTTCTTAATAAATAATATGAAAAAAAGGAATACATTTAATGAATTTCAGGAAATTAAATTTGTTTTGGAAAAAGATATTTTTTTTGAAATATTAATTTGATTTTCTATAATTGTAACTTTGTTTAAAGAATACTAATATCACATATATTGTATGCAATAAAATGTAAAAAATATATAATTATAATAATTATATTATATAATATAATATACTAATAATATATAATTATAAATAATATAATACATATATGTATCATGATATATATACATAAATATATATATTATTCAAATTAAATAAAGTAATGAAAAAAAGATTTCAGAAAATATTTGATTAAATAGTGAAACCCTTTTCTTAATAAACTTAAGACGTCAAGAATTTAACATATGACTTTTTTATTTCCTTTTCCGATTCCCCGTTGATATATCAAATTTTGCGAATAATTTTATGTAAAAACTCGAAAAAATTATATAATTGTGCCTCTCAATACCCTATCATAACTAAAAAGTAAATAAAAGTTGGCTTTCTTCATTTCCACAAAACCGATACCAATTTTCAAGCGTGATAAAAAGTTATTAATTTACGTAAATTATACGAAAGTGGGTACTGAGGTTTTGTAATCAAAATAAGTCATAATTTAAAGATATTTAAATATCGATTAATAGCAACCCTAATGGATAATAATCATTTTTTTAGCTAGATGTTGAACAAAATTTTAGTTGCAGTGGGAGACCATTTGTTCTTTGTTGATGTGTTTAATACGCTTGTTGGCAACTGTGTTTCTAAATGTTATTGTTTTTTTATTAGAATTTTGCGCATTTAATATTATTGCGTAAATTTATATTTTAACGATTTAATAAATAATTTTATATAGATTTAAAGTAAAATAATATAACTACAATAATTTATCACACCAATAGTAAAGATAATAGCTTAATCTTGGCAACATAACGTTTTAAAGAAACGTACTTTTCGAAAGCCCCCCAATTAGGCTAAACCCACCCGAATTAATTACTTGCAGGATTTTTTTGTTGTTGATATTTTGCAAATCAAGTTTATAAACAACGGAGTAATGGAATTAAAAATATTTTTATTTTGTTGATAAAAATGGCCTTCTATATTTAGTGTAAATACAGTACCACCACGGTAGAAAACCACTGGCCGGGGTTGGCCGGGGCCGGGGCCGGGGCCGGGGCCGGGGCCCCGGTCGGTTCCTACGGCTGGTAATACACATTCTTTTGGACGAAGTTCTGCAAACTTTGAAAACCCGATTTTGATATCTGGGTGCTTCTCTTTGAAAAGCTGATATGCTTCCTTTAAGTTGCACAGGATTAGAAACTTTTGCTTCTTTTCTCTTGTTCCATCAACTCGTTTTACAGACACACAATCTTTCATTCCTGGCATTTCTCTGGACACATCTGCTGAATGATAGAAGTCAATTACAATGGAAATGTGTTCACTGTCTAGTCTTTTTCCTAATCTTACATTCGGTGTTGAGAACACTCCTTTCTCTTTTGCCAAATTCTTTGCTTGCCTAGCCATGAAATTGGAGCAATTAAACTCTTTCATTATTCTTGTTAATGGCCAGCGTTTTGGCAAGATAGTTAAAATAGAAAGCTTTTCACTTCTGCTTGTAGATTCCTCATTGAATTTTTCTTTTAACTGCTGAAGAATTTCTATTTCTGTATTATCAGTGTCACTGTCTGTAATTGGTTGCCCAGTGGCTAGTTCAAGTTTCCTTTTATAAGCTGTTGTTACTTTACATAGCTTTTTCTTGGCATAACTGGGTTTGCCAGATAGTTTAG
>JABUQX010029620.1:25000-47500 GCA_015478945.1 Trachelipus rathkii
GCCGGTCGGTTCCCAACACACTCACCACTATTACATCCGCTTAACCAACACGGACTATCATTCATCCTTTTCCACATGACCAAACCATCTCAACATACTTTTCATTTATTCTCTATTTACCCTTTCTTCACACCACACCACTCTTCTTCATACGTTCATCCCTCTCTTTATCCATTTCTTCTCACACCTAGCACACCCCTAAAGATTGTCCATCTGAACACATTGACTTATAGATCTATACTTCTTATTCCAGACCATAGTCTCTACTACAATAATCTTGTGAACACAGGTAACAACATTACCCTCATGTAAGACCTAGCACACTCAAGACTTAGTTCCCTTTGCATTCACCAACGATTTAATATGCACCAGCACCTTCCTGCCATTCTCAACTTTCCTACTTTACACTCTGCATCGTCCGATCCCTTCTCATCAACATATACCCTAAATATTCAAACTCAGACACTTGTTCTAGCTGCGCACCATCTAACATAACTTCACACTGAGGAGGTTCCTCACTCACAACCATAACCTACTCTTATCCACGTTTACTTTCAACCCCTCCTTTCACACACCCTGCAAATCTCTCTATCAATCCTCTCAAACCTCTCTTCAGATTCGCCACACAGAACCAAATCATCCGCATTTAATAGGTAGGGCACCCCCACTCAACTCCATTCTCCACCATTCTAAAACCATTTCCTGCATCCATACAAATTCTTTCATTAACCCCATCCATATACAAATGAAATAACCAAGGAGAACATAACACAAACCCTGTTTACTTCGCTAATAATCCTAAACAATCACCAATTGAACACATTTATTCTTACAACGCTTCACTATCGTCATACATACTTTTGAATTCCATTCAGAAGCCTACACCAACACCATATATCACTACCCTGCCATAACGCTTCCCTATTAACTTTATCCAATACGCCTGTTGCAAATCCATAAAACTAAATACAATTTATTCTTCTTCTGCCCCATTTTCTCAATCCATTTGTTTTCAATGTAAAGGATTTCGATCCACACATCCTCTACCACTTTCCTAAACGCACCTTGTTCTTCACCAATCAGTCACTCAGTCACTCGATGCGCCCACTCTTTCGACCAAAATACAGCAATATACCTTCCCTACAACACTCAATAAACTTATTTCCCCTATAATTTCTACAGTTCCCCTTTTTCTCCCTTACCCCTTATACAAGGGTACTATTACGCTTCTCCTCCATCCTGGAACTACTTACCCCTCCAAACGCTTTATTTACAACAACTTCAAATCCAACACATTCACCATCTCGCCTCCGCTCTGTCATATTCACTAGTAATCTATTCTCTATACCTGCAGAATTTACCATATCTTCAACTTTCTCACCGCTACCCAATTAACCTCCTCTTACTAATAACCTCATCCCCAAAATATCCATATTCCCTTCTTGCACCATCAAAACCGACACACATTCACTATACTATATATATAATATATTATAATATATAGTATATATAATATAATATATATATATTATATATATATATATATATATATTTAATACTATATATACTATCTATATATATATATAATATTATACTATATATATAAATATTTATATATATATATATAATATATATATATATATTATATATATATCATATATATACACCGGTATATATATATATATATATATATATATATATATATATATCGGATATATTATATATATATATATATTATTACATATATATATATATTATATATATATAATTATATATATATATATATTATTTATATATATATTACTATATATATATATTATATATTATATATATAATATATATTATATATATATATATAGTGTGGAAAAGAACACTTCGAAAAGATCTGCGACATATCAACAGTAATGCATGAGGTGTTAGTGAGATGCTGTAGTTGGTTTTGATGGTGCAAGAAGGAATAAGGATTTTTGGGGAATGAGGTTATTAGTAAAGGAGACGGTAATGGGTAGAGTGAGAAAGTTGAAAGATGGTAAATCTGCAGGTATGATGAAATTACTCGTGAAATGATCAAGAGCGGAGGCGGGATGGTGATTGATTTGGATTTGGAAGTTGATGTAATAAAGGCCGTTATGGGAGGGTATAGTTCCAAGTTGATTGGAGGAGAGCAGGTAATAGTACCCTTAATATTAAGAGGTATAGGGGAGAAAAGGGGAATGTAGAAATTATAGGGGAAATAAGTTTATTGAGTTGTAGGGAGGATATATGCTGGTATTTTGGTTGAAAGAGATTGCGTCTAGTGATGGGGACTGATTGGTGAAGACAAGGTGCGTTTAGGAGTGGTTAGAGGATGTGTGGATCAAATCTTTTACATGAAAACAAATGATTGAGAAAATAGGAGAGAAGAAGAATAAATTATATATAGGTTTTATGGATTTACAACAGGGTATGATAGAGTAATAGGGGAAGCTTTCTATGGCAGTATTTGTGATTATATAGGTGTTGGTGGTAGGCTTTCTGAATGGAATCAAAGTATGTAGACGATAGTGAAGCGTGTGTAAGAATAAATGTGGTGGGTGACTGGTTTAGGATTAATAGCGGAGTGAGACAGGGTTGTGTTATTCTCCTTGGTTATTCAATTTGGATATGGATGGGTTATGAAAGAATTCGAGGTGGGGATGCAGGAAATGGTTATGTTAGATGGATGGAGAATGAGAGGAGTGGAGGAGGTGCCCTACCTATTATATGCGGATGATTTGGTTCTGTGTGGCGAATCTGAAGAGAGTTTGAGAGATTGTAGGAGAGAATTGGCAGGTATGTAAAAGGAGGGTTTGAAAGTTAAAAACGTAGATAAGAGTAAGGTTGATGCGTTGGAGTGAGGACAGTCCTCATGTGAAGTTATGTTATGATGAGCAGCAGTTGGAGCAAGTGTCTGAGTTTAAATATTTAGGGGGTATGTTTGGATGAGAATGGAACGGATTGATGCAGAGTGTAGTAGGAAAGTTGTGAATGGCAGGAAGGATGCTGGTGCAATTAAATCGTTGGTGAATGTAAAGGGACTAAGTCTTGAGTGCGTAGAGTCTTACATGATGGTATGTTGTTTACTGTGTTATTGTATAGTAGTTGAGACTATGGTCTGGAATTTAAGAAGTATAGATCTAAGTTCAATGTGTTTCAGATGGAACAATCTTAGGGCATGCTATGTGCTGAAAAGGGGCATGCTAGGTGTGAGGAATGAACGTATTAGAGAGTGGTGTGGTGTGAAGAAAGCGGTAAAATACGAGAATAAATGAAAGTATGTTGAGTGGTTTGGTCATGTGAAAGGATGAATGAAAGTCGGGTGGTTTAAGCGGATGTATAGTGGAGAGCTGTGTTTGGGAAACCGACCGGGCGGGGAGGACCGAAGAGAAAGTTGGATTGAGTCGGTGAACGAATGTCTGAAGGAGAGAAATGTTTGAGTTTGGCAGAGGCGAGAATAAAGGTGCATTATAGGAGAGAATGGCGGGTTGTTGTAAGGGGATGGTTGGTGGGCCCACCTGGCCAGGGATGAACCCTTCATTGACGATTTACCATAATTGAGGGTTCCGTCGCGGTCCTGATGCTTCCTAGGTTGGATTTTTCTGTCTGCGACGAGCTCTCATTAATTAATGGTACAGAGGGGGCGAAGGTGGGCTTTCTTTTCGACGTCTGTCATGTTCTCCTACTGCTTTTCTTTTCCGATGTTTGTACAGCACCTTACCCCCAATCTTGGGGCAAAGAGGAAGTTGAAAAAGAATAGAAAGAGATATATATATATATAATATATATATTATATAATATATATATATATATATATATATATATATATATATACTCATTATATATATCATATATATATATATATATATATATATATATATTATATATATATATATATATATATATATATATATAGTTGTTATTTAAAAGAAGATCATGGACAACCTATATTTGGAGTTCAATTTAACCAAAATCTTCGTGAAGGGCAGCCTCTTGTATTTGCAACTGCTGGTAATAATAGAGTGTCAGTGTATGAATGTCTAGATAGTGGTTCAGTAAAATTACTGCAATGTTACTCAGATCCAGATGTTAGTGAATTATTACTTCTATTGTGATGTAAAAAATATTAAAAAAATGTTAACTAAGATATGTTTTTTATTTTTTTTTTAATTATTAGAACTTTTTTTTTTTCTTTCAAGCCTGAAGAAAATTTCTATACAGTTGCATGGAGCTATGATACCGATACAGGACGCCCCTTATTAGCAGCTGCAGGGTCTCGAGGACTGATCAGAATATTTTCGATAGCTACAATACAGTGTATTAAGCATTTTGTTGGTAAGTTATTAAAATACATATGCTTTCCTACAACAATGCCATGATTTAAAAATTGCGTTTTTTTTTGTTTTTTTTATTTCTTTTTCAGGGAAGACATTTGAAATTTCAAATTCTTATACAAAATATAAGGAAGCCATAGCGAATCTAATACTCCCTCGTGGGGAGGTTTGATAGTTGGTATATGTTGCTTGTGTTGTTAAAAGTACACATCATTACCAATCTCAGTAGTAATAACTCAAAAAACTACATTCTTGAGTTATGTCATCGTTGAAGCAAACGGGCAATATTTATTTTCTAGTCTCTTTTAATATTAGCTTGATTATTTCAGGCCATGGGAATGCAATCAATGAGCTGAAATTTCACCCTCGTGATCCTAACATGCTTCTGTCAGTAAGCAAAGATCATGCTTTAAGACTTTGGAATATACGTACAGATATTTTGGTAGCAGTGTTTGGAGGTGTTGAAGCTCATAGGGACGAAGTGCTAAGTGCTGTAAGTTATATAAATTACATAATTCAATTTGCTATTCAATAATAATTGTCTATCTGGATACACACACCCTTTTATGCTAGTGAACAGAATGTTCTTCATTGGGTGAATTAGATATTAGTTTATATAATTCATAATATAAAGCTATTATTACAGATTAGTCCTTAATTAATGTTGTTGTTTTTTACTTTGCAGGATATAGATATTGAAGGAAAATTCATTGCATCTTGTGGAATGGACCATTCTTTAAAAGTCTGGAGTTTGTGTTCTGGTAGAATGCAAACTGTTATGAAAGAATCATATACATTTAACCCAAGTAGATCCGTACGACCTTTTCCTACTGTAGAACAACACTTCCCCGATTTTTCAACTCGAGATATTCATAGAAATTATGTGGATTGTGTTCGATGGCTTGGCAGATTTATTTTATCAAAGGTAGGTAGGTTTAGTTTGTTTTCATATTAGAAAAGAATACCAAGTATCATTATATAAATGTTAGTGCATTAACTATGTATTTAAATTCGCACTTCTATAAATTTCGTTTCATTTTATAACAGAGCTGTGAAAACACAATTGTTTGTTGGAAACCTGGACTCTTAAATCAAAAGGAATTGAAACTTAATGACAACAATGTTACTATTATTCATAAATTTGATTACAAAGAATGTGAAATTTGGTTTATGAGATTCTCTCTGGATTATTGGCAAAAGGTACGAATTATTTGTGCAATTATTTGTCTCCTAAGAGTTATGCATGGTGTAACAAGCATTATAATTGTAAATTTTTTGAGAATTTGAGATAAAATTTTAATTACATAACAAATACGATATGGTTCTAGAATACTTTAAGTAACTTGAATTATAAATTACGTTAAATTAATTGGTGCTACATTAAACACATCAAACATGTAAAGAAACGTCATCTGAAGAAAATGGGTTAATCTTAAGGCTAGATAGAAAAATGATTTTGCTCGTTATTTTAATTATGATTAAATCTTACATATTGAAGAACGTAGGCGTTATACACGATATTTTAATTTTAAGGGAATTTTAAAAGAAAACGGGAAAAAGAATTGAATTTGAGTATATTTTTTCTAACATACAATTATAAATTTATTTGTCTTACAGTGAAATTTGTGAGGGGGAAAATAAATAAATGATAAAACGAGCCTTCGTACCACAGTTTGACCATTCTTGAAGATATTTATTTACCAAGAATTAAATTTCACGAAAATTCTCTGAGAATAATATACTTCATTATAGTCATAATACCAACACATTTTCTCAAGTATCGTATAAACTTCTGACCCATCCATATCATTAATCAAACAGGTCCTTTTCTTAATCACAGACAAATGTACTATGAATCATACACCCTAGTTTTTTTTTCCAATCATTTGTTTCAATGTAAAAATTTGATCAACACATACATCCTCTACCACTTCTAAATGCACTTTATTCTTCGCCAATCAGTCCCTCAGTCAATCGACGCACTCTTTCAATCAAAATACCAGCTATAATATTCCCTTAACAACACTATAACAAACTAATTCTTCCTTAATGCGGCGAGCCCGGGGCTCCACAGCTTCATCTTAATCCTTACTCTTGTATATACGTGTACTTATTACTTGCTCTCAATCCAATCACTTCGGAACTATACCTTCCATAAACGCTTTGTTACACAACCTCCATATCCAGTCAATCGCAATTTCGCCTCCATTCTTGCTCATTTCACCAATAATTCTATCTATACCTGCGGATTTACCATTCTTCAACTTTTTTACTCTACCTATTACCTCCTCCCTACAAATTACCTCATCTCCAAAATACCTCTTTCTTTTTACACTATGAAACCCACACACATTCTCTATCACCTCTTTATTATTGCCAATGTTATGCAGATTTTCGAATTGTTCCCTCCTCACCACTCATCCTTTTCATCTACACACATACACAAGCACGCACACTTCATTTTTCTTTTTTTTATAAGTCCCCACAGATGGGAGTAGGAGTGACACGATAACATCGCACGTGAAAACCACGAAATAGTTCAGTAGAAGAGCAAGAGGAAAGTGGAAAGGAAAACCCCCACACCCACACGCCAATTATCAACATCAAGTACAATGAAATGGAAAATTTTTTAACATTTTTTAGGGTTTTGCTAGAGTAGAATCTCCGTCATTATTTAATCATTATTAAAGATTTTAACGAGTTAAGCGTTAGCCTAAGAAAACTTTAATTTGCTACTTCCACATCTAATTTTATATTAAAAATCATTTTTTTTATTTTGTTTCATCATTTGATTAAATTAGTCTAGACTCGTATCTGATAATGCCTGTATAAGTGCCAGCGAAATATTAGATAAATACAGCAAAGCAGTTTGTTCTGAGTTCTAATTCTAAGAATAGTCCTATAAAAATCTAATGAAGCGGTTGATACCTTTAGGGAATTGGAAAAAATAGGCAAAATCTCATATATATTATTATTATTATTATTATTATATTTATAATATTATATTATTATTATTATTGATTATATTGAATATTATATATTATTGGTGTTCTCGCGTGTGAGGCTTCCGTGAATGGAATATCAAAAGTTAATGTAGAACCGCATAGTGATATGCGTTGTGTAAGAATTATAATTGGTGTACAATCGGTGATTGGTTAGGATAATAGCGGGAGGTGAAGGACAGGTTGTTATGTCTCCTTGGTTATTCAATTGTATAAGGATGGGGTTATGAAAATTCGTGGTGGTGGCAAGGAATGGTTAGAATGATGGAGAATGGAGATGAGATGAGTGGAGGGTGCCCCTACCTATTATAAGCGGATGAATTGGTTCTGTGAGGCGAATCGAAGAGGTTGAGAGATTGTAGGATTTGCGTATGGTGTGTAAAGGAGGGGCTTGAAAGTAGTAACGGATTAGAGTAATTGTTATGGTTTGATGAGGACAAGTCCTCAATGTGAATTTATGTTTTAGATGGGAGCAGCCTGGCGAACAAGTCTGAGTTTAAAAGTAGGGTATATGTGGATGAGAGGGGAACGGACGATGGCAGATGGTTGTAGTTGGAAATTGTGAAGCAGGAAGGTGGGCTTGGTGCATTGGAAATCGTTGGTGAATGATAAAGGGACACAGTTTGAGAGTTGCTAGGTCGATTTACCAAATGAGGCTAGTTGACCTGTTTCATGTTGAGTAGTGAGACTGTGGTCTGAATAAGAAGTTATAGATCTAAAGTCCAGTGTTTCAGTATGGACAATCTTGCAAGGGACTATAGTAAATACCAAAAAAGAATTTGATTATATATATATATGTAGGAATGGATCTGTATTAGAGAGTGGTGGTGTGAAGAAGGGATCGAGTAAACTATGAGAGAGAGTAAAATGAAAGTAGTGAGATGTTGGTTATTTGGAAAGGGATAATAAGGATATCGGTTTGTTAATCTGATGTATAGCGGTGAGTGAGTGTTTGGGAACCGACCGGCTGGGAGACGAAGAAAAAGTGTACTTGAGTCTAAGTAAACGAGAGGTACGAAGGGAGAGAAAAGGTAGAGTTTGGTAGGCGAGAAAGAAAGGTAACTATAACCAGCCGATGAATGGCGGTGACGAGTTTGTGAGGGTATGTTAGATGGCCCACCTGGGCAAGGATGACACCCTTACAATGACGATCTCCATAAGTGAGGTCCATCGGCCGGTCCCATGAAGCTTTAGGTGGAGTGTCTAGTGATGAGCGACAACAAACATGTGTCCTCGACTAATATTAATTGATTTTACAGCATGAGGCGGGCGTTTTTTTGGTTAGCAGGCTGGCATTCTTTTCAACTACCCGCATGTTTCTTCTAACTGTTTTCTTTCTCCGGATGCACTGTAACGCACCTGCTTCACCCAGTCTGGTGGAAAAGATAGAGGAAGATGGGAAGAAGAAATTATTATTCTTATTATTACATATTTAATACTAATTAATTAACTATTATGTATAATTAGTATTATAGTATTATTTCTTTCAATATATATTTTTTTTATTATTCTACCAAACATAATAAATATTTTTGTTTATTAATATAGAATTAAATGTTTAAATATTTCTTTCATTTATGATAATCTGAATAATAGTTTTTGCAAGGATTTAAGAGTAAAGTCGAAGAATTATTTGCCGACTCCCTATCCATTACAGAAAAAAGATATAAATATTAACAACTAACAACAACTACAAGCAATAGCAATTTTGATTTTACACCGATTCTCAGAAGTGGTATTCTCATTTTCTTCTCATTTTTCTGTTCTAGTAAAGTCCTCATAGTGTTCCGTCCACCTTTCATTCCTCTCCACCTAAAAGACTTATATATCGATTTTTAGCCAATCATATTTTCACTTGTTTATATATTAATGTTGTTAAGGTCTCCTAGGTTAATATGAAATCGAAACTCTAAAAGCATGCAAGGAATTTCTGTGCTCTGTTTCTTTCCTCTTACTAATAAACTAAATTTTACTAGGTTCTCGCTGTTGGAAATCAAAATGGAAAAGCATATGTATGGGATCTTGATGTAAATGATCCTACAATGTCAAGATGCTCAATACTTACACATCCAAAATGTTTATCACCAATCAGACAAACTTCGTTTTCAAGACTAGGTGGAATATTGATTTGTGTTTGTGACGACGCGACTGTTTGGAGATGGGATAGAGCAACCCAGTGATGATAATTCTAAATTTTAATCAAATTAAAAATTTTAGTACTTTTTATATTTTAATTATAATTTTTTTATGAACGATTTTTTTTCCTTCTTCCTTTTTAATATTAAATAAGAAATAGAAATATCTTAAATATACTAGTTCACTTTAATTGCGTTCAGAAACAGCGGATTGCTGATTCGCTCATTGTAGGATTCGATCACTTTATTGGTAAAAATGATAGGCAGTCACGGAACCGAACGCACCGATTCTCTTGTTCACGATAGTTAGGAGTTAGTGTGAAAAGATTTGCATTTGGCATGTTTGTGACGTAATTATGATAGTCATTAACATAGAGATTTCTTTTGCTTATTTTAAACCCATAACGTAAACATGGCATTTTCTTATCATCATTATTGCATTTCCTGTTTGTTTATTATTTACGAAATATGTTTCCAAAGCCAGTCATGGTGACTTTAGAGAGTATAGGTTCTTCAATTGATGGTTCTCGAATTATGCTTTTGTTTTTTATATTCTTACCCAAGCACAACCAGTTAAAATATTTGATATTGTGAAATTGATAATCAGTTGCTACTAGCTAAAAGCTTCTCATCTTAATTTTTCAATAGTTCATTTTTCAGATTTGATCAAACTCCTCAAAGATAAAGTATTTCAGAGTATAAAACAAACTTCTCTTCCTTCATACCTAGAATCTTAGGGCAAATGAAAACAGTGGAAACGATGAAGATGCAAAGTAATTGACAAGTATTTATCGACTCCTCACTCTCGATCATTCCTTCTCCAGAATAACGTACCTCGTGGCAGTGTCTTAATATCTAATTCGTTGTACCTATGCATGGATGATTTCTGTCTGTGGAAGTGTATCAAACTTTACTGGCGAGCAGCAAAGATATTTCGTAAATAATGCTCCGTCATATTCACCCCTCTGTAACAGCTTTCTTGCTGAATCTGTATAACAGAATCTGGATCGAATCCACATTTCCATCTATTTGGACTACAGTCAAACCTGGAAAAGACAAAAAGTTGGTGGACAACCAAAGACCAATTTCGCTGACCTGTCATACTTGCAAATTAATGGAGAAAATGGTTTCGGGCCGCCGCCTCCCTGTACTGGAGAGTCGCCAAACATTTTCAAACATCCACTTTGGCGTCCGCAAAAATAGTTCGATCGCGGATTACTTGTTAAAACTGGATCATGATATCCGGAAATCCTTCTCAATTGGTGGGATGGTCTTTTGTGTCTTTTTTTTTTTGCTTTGAAAAATCTTAGGACACAACGTGGAGAACTGGGGTTCTCCTTAAACCCCACTCGCTCGATTTCTGAGGACGGCTCCCTCTCTTTATTAAATGCCTTCTGTCAGACGGACCCATCCAAGTTCTGTCACGCCACTTTTCTCTGGATAAAGGCGTACCGCAGAGCAGTGTTCTAAGTGTATTATTATTTGCTCTCGGATTTAAAAAATGACATCGTTACTTCTATCCTAGCGACAGTCAACTTTTCTCTCTGTTGACGACCTGCCCCTCAATATTGCAGGTGCCGGGTTGCCATTTCTTGAAAGGCAATTTTAACTAGCTTTTGAGAATATTTCACAGTGGAGTAATTTCCATGGGTTCTATTTCTCAACCACAAAAACCTCAGCATTACTATTTAGGAAAAAAGAGTCGAAGAACCTGCCACCTTCCTCCATCAAACCTAATCTTATATGGTTCACCCATTCCTACAACTTCACAAGAAAAATTTCTAGGGCTCATTCTAGATGACCACCTAACATACGCACCGCACATTAAACTCTTAAAAACAACTTGTCATCGCGTGCTTGACCTATTACAGCTCGCCTCAAAATATTGGGGTGAGATCGCAAGTCCCCTTTACGTTTCTACATCGCCCTAATCCGGTCGAAGCTGGACTATGGCTGCTTAATATGCAGTCAGACCTCCCCAACTCTACTTCAATTGTTATATTCCATCCAAAACGAGGCGATTCGTATCTCCACCAGAGCCTTCCGATCGTCCGCCCGGGTTAGCCTTGAAGTTGAATCCGTTGTGATGCCACTCTCCCTTCGAAAGGAATACATCATGTGCACACGTTATCTTCGCTTTCAATCCATATATATATATATATATATATATATATATAATAGTATATTAATTATTTATATATATATATATAATATATATATATAATATTATAATATATATATATATTATATATAATATTCTTTTTTCACCACCACTACGGGCAGAGCCCTATTCCAGGGAGAGGGGGTGTTACAAGCTAAAATTTCATCCGCTAGGCGCAAATTACGCAGCCTGAGCAGCATACGCAGGCTTTAAATGTGAGGGAGATTAATTCAGCATGAAAACACAGAAGATGGAAGAGAGATTCCACAGAACAGAGGTGGCAGGAGAGAAGGAAACACCGCAGCGAACTAGCTGGGTTACCAATATCTACAGAAAAACTCGTGCGCAGACACAGCACCCCTTGTGCTACGAGGCGGGGTCGTAAGGGTGGTGGTACGCGAGTGGTAAGTTCCCTCGAACACCTGCCGCTGCGGTAACTATAGAAAAGAGAAGCACCAACATCGCGCCTCCAAGATAGAGGGTCAAGTGTAACTGGAAAGTACAGAACGTTAATAAACCTTTTGGCTTTTGACTCGACCTTTGTCCAAAAGTCGGTGAAACCAGAGCCCCCCCCAGATATGAGAACAAGGGCGGATACAAGGCCGGATGAGACACTTGTATGCTGGAGTAACTGAGAAGAGGAAAAAAAATCCCTCGCAAGTCTAAAGAACCTCCCCAGTTTCTTTTGAGGCCCGCCATACAACCGTTGTGGATTGAGGTTTCCATGACATTTTTTGTTTATGTAGGCCCGAGAGGATGTTTATATTGCAACAGGAGAGACGAGAGAACGTCGAAAGAGATAGGAAAAGTTTAGAAGGTGTTTTTAGAGAGGGGATTTGTAAGAAGTTAGAGTTTTAAAGAATTGAATTTCACAAGGTTGAACAGACCCCAATCGGAATTCTATCCAGATCAGCGAGAATAGAACGGAAAGATTTAATTAGACAAGAGGCACCACTTCTAAGATAGTAAAGAGGGAGCAGAACTTGAAAATGAGTTGAAGATATGAAGGGTCGAGTCATCGGCATTGAGTGGATAGAGTTAGATGTGGCAGATGAGAAGATCATTAATGAAAAGTAAGAATAAAGGTAAAGATTAAGACAGAACCCCTGAGGAACACCACTATTTGACAGAAAAAAAAAAAGAAGTCCGCTCTCTATCAACCACAGCCGATATTGAGCGACTTGAAAGAAAGCTATACATAAGTAAGCAAAGAGAAGGAGGAAACCCCAAAAAGGGGATAGCTCGGAGAGCAGTGACGCGTGCCATACCCGGTCAAATGCTTTGGATATGTCAAGCGCCACCACGCCAAGTCTCCCCGTAGTTCCTAAGGGTGGAATAATAAAAAATCGGATTAAATAGGAAAGTCATAATCACAGTAGCCCTCGAAACCGTACTGGCGATCGGAGAAGAGAATGAGATTCCAGATCTGATGGTCTAAGTAGTGAGAGTTAAGAAGGGTTTCAAAGATCTTAGATAGAATAAAGACATAAATAAAGACATAAAGAATATAGAGACAGTAAAAAGCCACATGGGCCTATCGAGACTGTCCCAAGTCAACCCACTACCCAAACATGCTCATGCAAATCCCCAAAGCACCCTAGGGCTTGTCAATTTGTTGTAACTACAAATCCACCAATTTGGCTTAGTCAAAACTAATGATATATAAATATGATACCCAAACCATCCACATGCATTAATAACTAAGTTATGGTCACACCTGCCATCTAACATTAACTACTATCACAACTGAAAACCCGCCAATTGGCTTCGGTCAATTATATAAGTGATTCCCAAACCCATCCATAAAACGAAATCTAACCCTTCTTAAATGTTCAATCGAGTCACACTCAACAAACCTCCTCTGGCAGACTATTCCAAAATTTTAACAACCCTATTACTGAAATAATGCTTTCTTATATCAAAGAGCATGCTGTTCCTTCTTAATTTTTTTTTATTATGCCCCTGGTCATAACCTGTCCATGTTCTACTATGAATAAATTTATTGATCTCCTGTATATCAATAGATTTATACTGTGCTAAAATACAGGTGAGAGCTATAGGGCGATAGTTAGAAGCGATCAGAGCGGCTTCTTTTTTTCGGAATAGGTTGGACATGTGCGTGCTTCCAACACTGAGGGAAAGTGTTTGTATTGAGACATAGAGAATAATAGTTGAACGAGGGGAGGGGATAGCTCGAAGCACACTCCCTCAAACTCGGGGAGGAATGCCAACCGGGCCCCCCGCCTTCAACGTTCAATAGATCCTCAGGAGCCCATGCACACCGATGAAATGTAATCAGAAGGAAGAGAAGGAAGAAGGAGAAGGTGGAGGAGGAGGAACGCCAGAAGGTAGAAGGGTTGAAAGTTAAGAAAAATAGGGAGGCCGTAGAGGTTGGCCTTTTCAGTTGGAGAGTTAGCAAACAGAGCCATCAGGCGAGAAAGAGGAGGAAAGGCAGATATTATATATATATATATATATATAATATATATATATATAATATTATATATATTATATATATTAAATATATATATATATATATATATATATATATATATATATATAATAACATATATATATATATATATATACTGAATTATTGATATACAGTTTGTGAAGTGAAGCAATATTTTATTAATTTTCCAGCACTCATGGGTTGGGCCAAATGTTCGTGGGCCATGCATTCATTTCATACTAAAAAAAAATAATATAATTTCTATTCCTAACTATTATTTTATTTTTATTTTTAATTAAAAATAAATGTATTAAAAGTGAATAATTTTGTTTATTTTCATTTTAGCAATAATATTAGTAGTTTTACAATTAATAGATGGGAATGGGCGATAAAAAAGATCTATTAAATTAAAACTAAAATCATAGTAGAAAACATATATTTTATACTGTGCTAAAATGTACATGCGATGCAGTGCATGTTTTAGGCAATAGTTGTGTTTCCATTTTTCTACTAAATTTCTTAAGACTCATCAACCCTCTAATGGCTGAGAAATCAGGTTTGATGTTTTTTTTATTATATATATATATATATATATATTATAATAATATATATATATAATATATATATATATATAATATATATATATATATATATATATAATATAATATATATATACATATAATATATTATATAATAATATATAATTATTAATATATAGTATATATATATATATGCATATTTGTAGATACTGTACTGTGACTTTTTTCTGAAAAAAATTTCTAAGTTCGAAAAAAAAATTTCTAAGTTCAGAAAAGTTTAAGTTAAGTTTAGTTTTTATCAAGAATTAGACGTGCCAATCCGTGAATAATATGTCAAATTCTTGCTATTCTTAAGAATTTTATATAC
This sequence comes from Trachelipus rathkii, assembly GCA_015478945.1. NCBI lineage: Eukaryota > Metazoa > Arthropoda > Malacostraca > Isopoda > Trachelipodidae > Trachelipus > Trachelipus rathkii. The sequence goes on from JABUQX010029620.1 coordinate 40,006, forward strand.
TATGAGATGAAAATGGTTTAATTGTCGACAACAACTATATATATTTAATTATTGACTTCGTTTTGTCACGATTTCCCCTATCTGATTAATAATTATAATATGATAGTTTTATGTTTTACTTCATGGTATGGTCCAATGTTCGCTCAGCATTGTACGACTCTCTATTAGATAACTAAGATAATGAGTATACCAGTATAATATATAGTATCAATATATAATATTATATATAAATGATATATATATATATAGTTTTTATGATAATGTACTATATACGTATATATCAGTTATCTACTATCCCACCTCTACGAGAACTATAGAGAACTAGAGCGACGCGAGTTCAGGGATATGGTTGTGTCGTATGATATACTATAGTATATATATAATTAAGCACAAATTGCTTTTTTAATTACTATTATTTTTTTTTAAATTAGTAATTAATTCTAATTATTACCTAATTAATAAGTTTATAGTAAATATAATTATTATTTAGATTAATTAAGCTATTTAAAATAATTTTAAATTATATATATACTGCATAATTATTTTAATTTCTGAGTGCTCTAATTTTACTTATTTCATAATTAAACGTGATTTAAAACTATTGATGAGTTTACTTATTATATATAATTTACGTATCATTAATTAGGTGATAATTGTTATATTAATTAATAATTTAGAAAAAAAAATTTTTGACTAAAAAATCAAAAAAGAATCAATAATATCATGATTTATTAACGAAAATCAGTTGATTTAAATTTTAAATTATTTGATTTTTTTCGTGCCAACCCTGGTAAAAATACAGGACTCATAAATGCAGGCAGCAGGTCGTTAAAAATGCCTATTACAAAGGCGAAAATCCTTAGTGCATGGCCTTTCAAAACGCCTATTACAGGGCTGTTAAAAATGCTTAGTACAGGGCCGTTAAAAATGCTTGGTGCAGGGCCTTTAAAAATGCTTATTACAGGGCTGGTAAAAATGCTTATTACAGGGCTATTAAAAATGCTTAGTGTAGGGCCTTTAAAAATGCTTATGACAGGGTCTTTAAAAATGCTTATTACAGGGCAGTTAAAATGCTTATTACAGGGCCATTAAAATGCTTAGTGTAGGGCCGTGAAAAATTTTGTACATGGCACTACACTGACTACAGGCAAAGCACAATCTATCTATTAGATTGTGGGCAAAGTTTACCCTAATTCTGAGTAAACCTCGTAAGCCGTTGTTGTCGATTTTGCACGAAATTCCTGCTAAAACTGTGTAAGCATTTCCAAAGTTTTAATTTTTTACAGTGTGTAATGTAATCACAGATGACATAAACCAAAACGGTCTGAGTAATCAAAGCGGGACAAGGTAAAGCGATCCATAAGAGAATGGGAGAAAAAGGAAAAATATCGATATATCGGCTGAAAACATATCACCGAAAATTTTTCGATAATATCAATTTTGATATATCATGTATATCGATATTATTTCGGCATCCCTAAATTTATTTTTAATATTTTTGAGCGGGAATATTAGTCTGACCTCAGCGGACCCAATTGATCAGCGGTCATTTGAATATGAAAGTATTGAATAATAAGTTCATTAAACTAATATCAGAAACTATATCCATTTGACAAATATATTGGAAAGAATTTACAGCCTTTGGGATAAATTTATTAATGTAGTGATATATCCAAATGTTTTGACTGAGCTGGGTAAGGTGCTTTGGCTGCTAAGATTCCTTCTTTCATAACGAATCTGAAATTGTATTAATAAAACTCAGTTCTACCATGATACCATCATTTAGATTTGGCTATTATGTAGTTTACTGGATGGGAATTATATATATGGGGGACTAGCCCAAATGGTCAACAGGATATCTAAAAAAATATCCTGTTAAGTTTTGTTGGATTCGTTAGAGAAACCTAAGTAACCAGAGTTTTTTTTTTTTTTAATAATAAAATTGTCAATCATTTGACCTGTCTATCATTTTCCCTGTTGACCATTTGGTACTAGCTTCTATATGTGCATGTTTCCAGAGTGGTTGGAGTGTTTGTTTGCCATGCATTGTTAAATATTTGAGTTAAGGCAGCAGTAGCATGGGTTTCCAAGGCCCAAATATTATAATTTATAAACCTTACAGACACTTCCGATCACTTTTATTAGTCATTTTAGTGCATTTCCAGTGTTCTCAGAACAAAAATCTTGAAATCGATATCTGGGCCCTTATACTAAACAATTACTGCCAATTCTTATTTTGATTTAAGTTAATTATATTTTTTCTCATGTTAAGGTTTGTGATTTAGTTTAATTGGTCTTGATTCAGTTCCCTGTTTTGTCTGAGGAATTTTGTTTTATCAGGGTGTCTATTTCAGGTGAGAAGTTGGGTTTAATTGTTTATGGTATCCATGTGGGATGTGTTTTTTGAATGCTTTCAATTTTTTTTTATTAAAGTACTGTTTTGTTGAGAGAGATGTCAGTGACTTGGATTAATTCTAGGTCTGTTCTATGCAGTCCATCAAAGCTTGTAAGTTTGCTTTCTTGTAGTTAGTGCATATTATTTTTAAAGATATGTGTATAGGGTGTTTATGTTGAACTGTTATAAGTATTCGGATGTGATCTGAAAAGAGATTGTGAAAAGTTTGCCATGTTGTTGTAAAGGCGGTTCCACACATGGGGAGTTTGTCAAACCCTTGAATCTTTGTATTTTGCATTTGTTTTTTCCTCGTAAGCGAATTTACGTCTACTCACATTCTACCCCATGTGTGTATGGGTCATTTTTAACAAAGCTTCGCTCATTTGCTTGGCTTGCCAAATACACAAATCTTTTCCATCACATGTAGAAAAGATTTGTGTATTTGGCAAACCAAGCATATGAGCAAAGCTTTGCAAAAATGACCCATAAACACATTGGGTGTTTGGCAAAGAGTTTGACAAACTCCGCATGTGTGGAGCCGCTTTAACTTGAATTTGGGGAGAGCAGAAGATACCAGAGGATGTAGAATTCTGGTTGTGTTGTAGAGGTCTTCTAGTCAATTGGTTTCAATTGTTGAGGATACTGAGTGCATGTAAATTATTAATAAGTCACCTCTCTGTGTATGAGTGTGGGTGTTAATCTGTGTGACGTGATATGCTTTGAAATCCTCAGTCAATGTTAGGTTATTGTTTTGTGTTAAGGGAGATAGGTCTGGGAAATAATCCTATGGATAATATTGAGATATAGATAAATATAGATAAGGGGGAGAGGGATAGGCTATAAAAATTAATTAGTTATATATATATATATATATATATTAATAATAATATATATATATATATATTTCTTAATATATATATATATATCAACTAATATATATTTATATAAATATGTATATATGTATATAATAATATATATAATAATAATAATATATATATATATATGTAATAATAATATAACTATATATATATATATATATATATATATATATATATATATATATATATATATATATAATAATAATAATATATATCTATATAATAATAATATATATATATATATATATAAGGGTATATATATATATATATATATATATATATGGGATATATATATATATATGGGAATCTGTATATATATATATATATATATATATATATATATATATATATATATATATATATATATATATATATATATATATATATATATATATATATATATATATATATATATATATATAGCGTCGGGCGGAGTGACTGGGCCGCCTTGCTCTTTAGAGGGGTGATTCGGTCCACTCTAAATAAAAATAAAATAATAAAAAAAAAAAAAAATTTTTTTTAAACTCAATTTATGGCCACGCGGTAGTACTACAAGTTTTATTTAGATCATGTTTAATTCTAGAAGTATTTAGATTTTTAAAAATATTAGAAAATAAATAATAAAGTTCATTCAATAGAACTTCACTTTTGAAAAAGGTGAGATGTTTTTAACTTCGTTATAAAATGAAAAATTATTGTGGATCGATTTTAATTATTTTTTCAGTGGATACACTCAAGTGAATGTTAGCTTTAAACTGGCAAGAAATGGATTTTTGATCCAGCAGTGAGTGGCAAAAGCGGGGCCCCTAACTTAGTCCCGATTTCACCCCCGCGTAAAAATTGATGGAGGGGTGGCTCGGTCCACTCCATTATTTTTAAATTATTTTCATGTAATATTTGATGTTTTTATTACGTATAATTAATTTAAATGTAATAAAAAAGTTACTTATATTAAGTGAAAATTTTTAAAAAAAATGAAATTTTAATAAAAAAACGAGTTCAAAAAGTGTCAAAATTTTTTGGGCGGAGAGGGGAATCGGACCACCTTATTTATATTAGTATTTTATTTATCAAATTTATTTTTAATTTTTTTCCTTTCATTATGAATTTTAATATGATAACGAATATTATTTTACTAGTAAAAATTAAAAAATATAAAATTTGAAATTATGCGTAAAGGCGATTTAAACAGATGAATTAAGTACATAATGATCGCTTCACCCCTCACGGTCAGGCTGACTCGGCGTTCATTCAAACTTTAATAAAACTTTTATTAGAATTACGTTATTATTTTTTTGTGTGCTTATGCCGACTATAGGGCCGTGATTTACAAAAAAAAAAATTTCCCAAAAAGTGCATTTAGAGGGAGTCGGGAGACGAGTTATACCTAATTGATTAAATACTTACGCCGACGCTAATATATATATATATATATACCCGTATATATACTGTATATATATATATATATATATACTATATATATATATATATATATATATATATATATATATATATTCACTGCTATGTATGTAAATACATGTATAATTATGTAAAATGCCATCTCTCAGATTGCCTTATATATATCATATATATATATAACAACCATATATATACTCTTTCTCTTTCTCAATATATATAACTCTTAACTTAATATGCTCTGCCTACACTCATATATATATATATATATTTTCAGAGTTAATTTAATATTTAAAAATCAATTTTAAATTTGTTATGGATTCTTTTTTAAAAACTGGAAAGCTTGGATCAGGACCTTCTGCATCAACTATTAAGCAAAAACCAGAGACATCCAAAAAGAAAGGCCCAACTCCATGGGTAGAAAAATAGTAAGATTTAATAGCTATTTTTTTTTTCTCAGCACCAGTTTTACTTAATTTCTTTCACACAATACTTCATCATTAAAACCTTATTTTTTAGATACCTAAATTTTGCCTTATTTTTTATTGCTCATACCAAGTTCTTTTTTTTGTTTGGGAACACTTCATTCTTGGTGAATTCTATAACCATCTTTTTACACTTGTAGAGTGTCATGCTACACTGGCTAACCGCAACAACGGTGCTATTGTCCCAGACATCATCCCGTGCAAGGTGCTCTATCACATTCTCCATTCTGCATCAGCATACCTGCCAGATCTATGTAACAGGATCTGGATTGAATTCTCTTTTCCCATCTATGTAAACAGCAGCATTTGTGGTCTCTTTTTTTCAAACCTGGAAGGGATCTGAAGTGATCTGAAGTTGGTGAACACCAAAGACTAGTTTTGCTCACCTGTCATACTTGCAAATTGATGGAGAATGTGTCTGCAGGCTTTTTTTTTATACACCTCATCATTGGCTTTTTGCACATTCGGCCATATATATATTAGTGATGAGACGTATTATGAAATTTTTGCTAATGACGATGGACGATTAGAACAAATTTTACCGATTGCGATAACGATTAATTGAATGTGAAAATTATTTAAAAAGAATTTCTCTCTCTCTATATATAAAAACCCATACATATATATATATATATATATATATATATATATATATATACTATATATATAACCAATATACATATATATATATATATGCTCTTATATATATATATACTGCTCTCTTTATATACTACTCTGCTACCTATACCATATATATATATATATATATAAAGGCTGGGGACAGGAGGGTCAGGGGGTTCAACCTCCCAAAATTATTTTAGGGATCAAAATTTTTGATTCCTTAAGTCTCCACAATAATAATAATAATAACCAAAAATAATAATAATAATAATAATAATAATAATAATAATAATAATAATAATAATAATAATAATAGTTAATCAATGAAAATGAAAAGTATTTATTAATGGAAATGAGGGGACATGTTTGGGTCTGCTTGTGTTCTTAGGTCAAGTGGCTGTTTCTCATACATGTATAAAATATTTAGACCAGGAGCTTAAATGTAGTTTCCAGGGATTTTGCAGATGATAACTGATGCTTTACCTCAATAGGGGCATAATGATGGATGTATAAAGATTTAAAAGATAAGGAGCTGTAATCGTTGATGGGATGAGCAGGTTCATTACTTCTTCAGCTAAATTTTCTTTCCTCAGGCTCAGGAACTCTTTCCTTCTAAGGCTTCGTCACTTTAACTCCTCATAATCCATAGTTCGATCATGCTCTCATTCTCTGGCCATTCAGGCTAGGAACAGTGCGCTTATCGGGGGGAAAAATTCTTGTTCCTCCTATCACTCTCGCTAATTTTCATTCAGCTAGAAATCGTTGCAGGGATACTTTTCGACGAGCAAAGCTGGCTTTCATCAAAGGAAAGTGCGCTAACCTCCTTGGTTCTCCTACTGACAAATCTTTCATCTCTAGCAACTTCTGTAAATCTGCATTTCCTCCTCTTATTCGATCTGATCATTGTGTTGCTAATTCTCTAACTGAAAAGGATAATCTCTTCGGCCCCTCGCTCAACTATATTCTCTATGTCTCAATACTAGCACTTTCCCTCCCTCAGTGTTGGAAGCTCTCACATGTCCAACCTATTCCGAAAAAAGGAAGCCGCTCTGATCCTTCTAACTATCACCCTGTAGCTCTCACTTGTATTCTATCTAAGATCTTTGAAATTTCTCAACTCACTTCTTAGATCATCCTGAAACTCACTCCGATCGCCAGTACGGCTCTTGTTGCACGAGGTTTACTGTCTATATACATTCCTCTCTAACCGATTTATGGTTTTTCGCTCTTAGGAACTACGGGGAGACTTGGGTGGTGGCGCTTGACATATCCAAAGCATTTGACCGAGTATGGCACGCGTCACTGCTCTCCAAGCTCCCCTCCTTTGGGTTTCCTCCTTCTCTTTGCTTACTTATATCTAGCTTTCTTTCAAATCGCTCAATATCGGCTGTTGTTGATGGGGCGACTTCTTCTTCTTTTCTGTCAATAGTGGTGTTCCTCAGGGTTCTGTCTTTTCTCGTACTTTATTCCTACTTTTCATTAATGATCTCAGCTGCACCTCTAACTCTATCCACTCGTATTCCGATGACTCGACCCTTCATTCTTTAACTCATATCAATTCTAATCCCACTTTTACTTCTGGAATTGCCTCTCGTCTTAATCTTTCCGTTTTTATTCTCGCTGATGGAAGAAATAGCTTTGTGAAATTCAATTCTTTAAAAATCCAACTTTTACAAATTTCCTTCTCCAAAATACCTTCT
>JABUQX010029620.1:52500-70102 GCA_015478945.1 Trachelipus rathkii
TAGGCATGTAAAATTTTATTTATTGTTGTTCTCATCTACTAGGTCTGTATTAATTTACAAATATAAATTTCTTTTCTTTTCATAGGTTCATTTATTCGATTTAAAAGGTTCTTTTAAGACATCATATTATGCATAATATATTTAAGACATTATCATATACATTATATATCGTAATGAAACCGTGTAATGTAGATATCTATTGTTAAATAAAACTAGTATCATGAGCACTGGAGAAAGAATTTTCAGAAAAAGCAATTTGATATTTTATTTTAAAATATTAATTTTCATTATCAGCTCACGAACCAAAGGTAATGAAATCGAATCGTGCACTCAGCCCAAGGCTCACTTTACATCTAATCTAATTATTGAAGATTAAATGATTATAATTTTCGGCGCGGAAAGAAATATTCACTAATTACTTGAACGAAAGAGTTTTAGTTCACATCATTGCCTTGGAAACTTTTTTTTATAGAGGAGCTTTTGCCTTAGCAAGTTAATGTACATTTAACGAAATGTAAATAATTTTTATTTTTTTAAATTAGTGTATAATTAGAGTTGAAAGAATTTTTAGTAAAGGCTTGCATTTGTTGACAACAACCAGAAATAACCTTGTCCTGCTCAATGTTGAAAAAAAATGCTTCTTAAGACTTTATTCTTTTTTTATATATACAATGTATAATTGAATTCAGTATTTCACAGAGCTATTCATAGTAATTCTGATTATAGAATATTAGTACAAAATCTACCATATATATTTTCATTACTTAAACTATCTACACTTTGTTTTATAAAACAATAAAAACTTCTTTTAGTGAAGCTCACTAACTATAATTTCCTGTAATTTCTACAATAGTGTTTAGTGAAAATCAATCAATATTATAAACTTTTCCACTTCAATTCTTTAACTTGTACTTTCTTATCTCCTCTCTTCTCTTATACACTTTTGCACTCTTTTTGCTCTTGTTTTTTCTTGCTTTTCTCTTCTCATTTCTTCTCTCCTCATCTTTCCTTTTTATTATCTTATACACTTTTCCTTTCCTTCTCTTTTTTTTCTTCTCTGCTCTTCACTTCTTTTGTTTTTAGTCAATTTCAGAGCTCTCTTCCTCCGCGACCACCACCACAACTTATCTTCTCCCTAAAAAATACCAGTACGGAGCTCGATCCTCCTCCGCAATCACATTTTCTTCTTCCGAAGAAATATCAATCCGGAGTCTAATCCTTCTCCGCGAACACCACCACGGCTACCACGGTTATCACCGCTGCCATAACCACCTCTATGATTATCAGATTCTGTCACCACCACTGTTTATCAACGCTACCGTCACCACCACGCTTATCACAACTGCCCTCACCACGGTTCATTACCGCTACCACCACCACCACCGCTGTTTATCAACGTTACTGCCACTACCATCACCACGGTTCCTCACCGCTACCCCACCACGGTTTGCCACCTAGACGCCATTGCCCTCTGCTTCGTATAAAAAAAGACACCTCTGAAGAATAGGCGTGTTCCTTCACGACCGCTGAAGCCACCACGACCTCTTCCCCTTCCTCCAAACTGCGCCGATATATGATCCACTAACTAGGTTCCTATTAGGTTTATCTGAACTGACTTCTCTTCTAGAGTTCCAGTATTCTTCTGAGGTTTTCTTATACTCCTCTTTTGACGCTGAATTTTGTACGTGTCTTCTTAACTCTGCCTTTAGCTTATGGTTGCTGCTCGTTCATACTGATCCTCTTGAATTCCTCCACTATTTTCCATCAACCACTTACTCTGCTACCAATGAAGTAATTAGTAGTTGACAGCAACCAGAAGTAACCTTGTCCTGCTCAATATTGTAAAAAATGCTTCTTAAAACTTAATTCTATATTATATTCTATGCACAATGGAATTCATCATTTTACAGAATCATTCACTGTAATTATCAAAGCAATTCTGGTTATTGTGTATATTATTGCAAAATCCGTTTATATTTTCATTACCTAAACTATCTTCAATTTATTTTATAAAACAATATCTTCTTTTAGTGAAACACGCTAACTATAATTTCCTGTACTTCAATAATGTATAATCGTGAAAACCTATAATTAATTAAGAGTAACATTTATTAATTTCATACTTTATAACATTTCCCTCACTTCACATTCAATTAATAAGAGAAATTTTCAAAATATCTACAGAGTAATGGAACTTAATGCATCAGATGAAAGAGGAATTCAAGTTATTAGAGAAAAGGTGAAAAATTTTGCACAAACTTCAGTCTCAAGCACAAAACCAAAGTAAGTAGCAGCTAATATTTTGGAAATACCGGGATTTTAAATGTTTGTTAAAGAATTGGGAAGAAAAGCAATGTATAAAATATTAAATGCGTTTTATCTATATATTTATATTTATATTATATTACTATATTATTATATATTTTTTATATTTATATATTTATATATATATTAATATAATATATATATATAATTATTATTATCTTATATTATTATTTTATTTATTATTATTATATATATAGTATATAATATTTAATATATTATTATATTTATATTATTTATTATATATTTAATAATATTATATCATGATGTTTTGCATTTCAATTGTTGTTATTTATTATTTTTATTTATATTTACTTTTCTCTTTGGTTTTCTGTTTATTTTTGTCTGTTTTTGTTTGTTCTTCTAGATATTTTTATATTTTGTGATTTTTATATTTTCTCGTCCTCTTAAGGGGCTGAACGGTTTAGTTAGTGACTTCTTAAAAGAGTTATGGAAATTGTGTCAATTTATTTTGTTACCCCATAATGTATTTTTTGGGTTTAGAAAATATAGATTTTTTTTTTTATTATTTCTGATTGAAAAATATGATATTATTTAAACAATATAGATTTTTCAGATACGTAGCTTCATGCTTTATAAGTTTTATTGTTTAATTTTGATATTTTATTTCTTTCTCTGTTATGATTTTAGTGGCAGCCTTGCTCCAAAATAAATTATTCTAGATGAGCTTAATGACTGGTGAGCTAGAGCCTTGAAAACTATGGGAATCCCCTCCGATTTTATTCTCTGCATTATGTGTACCCTTAAAATTTATGGCATCTGTTTTCATTTTGATTCATTTTAGTAGTTACTATTAATTATATTGTAGATTTTTATTTAATTGATGAAAATATGCTTTACTTTTGTCCATTGAAATCTTATAATAAAAGATTTTTTTCGTTAAAGTTTTTATTTCCTGAGCCAGTTTAATTATATAATTTGATTTTTAAGTGTTAAGGATAGAAGTAATTATTGAGTAATGTTTTTTTTTTTGCTGTTATTCATTCCTTCTCAGATGCTTATTAAATATTATTTATTTATATACATTTTAATTTCTTATATTTTTTTTAGGATATAGTTCCATTATATATTTTATATATATATATATTATTATAATTTTTATCTATATTATAATATATATATATATCATCAATCTCCAGATTGGGGGTAGGTGCGTAAATGCCACTCGAAAAAGTAGTAAGTGGGGGTGAAAGAAAGTCCGCTATCTTATCGCTAGCGACGGGACCTGATATGATATTCGTACTGTAGGGTTCATATCTTGGCCAGGTGGTTCAAACATCAAAAGCTCGTTTCATCTATTATGCATTTTTCGCTCTGCCAACTCTCAATTTTTTCCTCAGCATTTTTTACTGACTCAATGAATTTTTTTTGGTTCGCTTAAGATTAGAAAGTGGTCCGCTAACTTGACTTAACCACGCTATCATCCTCTTTAATTAAACTATCTCGGTATTTCATTTACTTTTAACATTCAACTATCTATTATTCTTCTATTTTTCATTTTTACACATGATCATGTTCATTGAACCATTGTACTTTAGACCTATACTTTATTCAGACATAGTCTCACTACTATATTTACAGGTATATAACCTATGTAAGACCTGGCAAGTTAGTCCTTTACATCAAAGGATTTATTGCAAGTCATTCCTAACATTCACAATTTCTACTAATCTGCTTTGTTTTCTTTCATCACTATACTATTTTAATGAGACCTTGTTCGTCTCACTCTACATATTTTACAAGATGTTCTAAATACGAATCCACTTCTCCTTATTGGGTTTAATTTCAAACCTTTTCACATCTGCAATCTATCTACCATCTCATTTTTTCAGATTGGCACAAAATATCCACCATATATGTCGGCCCTCACTCTCTTTCCATTCTCCATCTTTAACATCTCCTACATTCTAATTTTTCATACCATCCATACTTGCGTCCGGATAAACTTTTCATCCTTATTTTACAATCTTGATCCATTTATTCTACGTTATATCGTTATTCTTTTGATTTTATTAGATCTAAAACATATCTACTAGATGTTATGGGTTCTGTTTAATTGTTTCTGTTTGAATCTTAAACTTTTATTTCTTTATCACTCATTTTCCTCAATTAAAATTGCTCATTTCATGTAAGATTTGATAAACGTTCCTTAAATCTATGACTAAGGTTGCATATTCTGAATATAGTAAGTTTTTTCTAGAATGCTTTATATTTTTTATTAAAAGATACTTTAATTAATACAAGAATCAATATTAAAGATTAAATAGAGGCATAAACTTGTATTAAGAATATGAGAAGAGTTTTACCAAATATGATTTAAACATTATTGGTATACATTTTAGTATCTACAGTAACTCTTCTTGTGAAACAAATAAATCTTGTTTAAACTGTGATATGTTCAAGTTATAGCACTCAAAAGGGATGTGAATTCATCAAAAAGCTCACGTTGCACTCATTTTAAATCTGTTCCCTTTTTGCACTTAGAGTTCCTACTCGAGTTCAGCTTTTAGATTAAATTCCTGCTAATCTGAATGAGATTACATTTTGGAGTAGCCTCAACTTTTGAAATTCAATTCTTTAAAAACTCAAGGTCTTCTACTCAAAAACACCTCCCAACGTTCCAATCCCCTTCGAGGGGCTCTAACTTCTCACCTGTGAACAACATAATCATTCTTGGTCTGAAAATGAATAACAATTTGTCTTGGAGTTTCAAATTGATGCTTGCTGAGGTGGCCTCAAATAAGCTGGGAGTTCTGTTCATGTTGCATGAATTTTTTTTCTTCCTCACATTTACCCCAATTATATACGGTTCTTATCTACCCTTGAATGGAGTACTGCTCTTACATTTAGTGTTGGGAGAGCTCAGGTTCCAAATTCTTATTAATAGGGTTCAGTATAAATAAGGCTAAGAGACTAATAATCTGTCCCTTCCTTAAAACTCCCTCGAACCCCTATCTCTGTGACGTAGTTTTGAAAAACTTTTTTCTATGGGCACTACAACGGAAAGTGTGGGGTGAGGTTCGAATGATATAGTAAATATTTTAATATATATATTATATTTTAAAACTCTTCCTTTGAGAAATTACATGTTTGAACAATTATAAATTTTTATTGACTAAGCAAATTTCTTGGCCAAACAACAGTAAATAATGTGTGTTTACATGTTATCACTCTACGGAATAATGCATTTGCTTTTGATGAAAATACTTCTGCGTTATGAAAAACACAAAGATATTTAGATGGTGAGAAATAAACTTGACAACATTCTAGTGTGCTATTTTCAAAATTAATTTGCTGCATTAGAATATTAATACAATATTTTGTGTACACATGCTATTACTTGTCAGCGATCTATGTCGCGATATATTGCAATTTCATTGAAATTGATCACATCTTTATACTTACTTTAGAAGATTATTTCTGAATATCACTCTATAACACATACTCTCAAGTTAATTTTAGCAGGTTATTAGCTCGTGCCAAGATGTCATTACTCCTTTACAAATATTTAATTTATCAGATGGGGAATGTTTTTAAACTCCACAGCTGTATGAGGGGTCATGCTACAACGCAATGATTTAGCCCGGTGGAACTTCGGAAGTAAATTCTCACCTCTCATAACTGGATTAGAGTGAATAATAATTCAATGAGATTATTAAGCTGTAAAGTGCCAGTCAAAGTTAAATGTTTTAATAAAACTCTTCTACGTACAATTTATTAATTAATAATAAAATGTTTTATTACAGAACCATCTGATCAAGTTTAAGTTTACATTAAAATGAAAAAAGTTTATATAAACAAAATAAAAATGAAATAATAAATAAAAGTATTAAACAAAATAAAGTAGCTATATTAGAAATCTAAAAGAAGAACACTAGATGTTAATAATATCCCCTAGGCTGAGTTAGAAGACAGTAAAAGCAGAATAGTTAAAGCAGTAAAAGGCAGAAAAGTGTTAAATCAGAAGCAGAAAGTTAAAGAAGTAAAGCAGAGAGTTAAGAGTACAATGCAGCTAGAAAGAAAGCTATACTATATACGCCTAAGAGTGTAATAAGGTTAAACACCTCTATTGATTTTCGTGGATATGTTGTGGGAGAGATTTGCTAGGTGATGTATTATTGATTAAAGCAGTATAGCCAGCGCTCTCAGTAATCCGATTCGTAGCAGATTTAGTTTAAAGCGTAAAGCAGTAAACAAAAGCAAACTAACTAATTCCCTAGGTGTTAGGTAACACCTTATTGAATTTACTGATTTCTGCTTTAAGGTATAATGTATATGAAGTTAAGCAGTTAAAGCCGAGAGTTAAAACAGTAAAAAACAGATAGTTAAAGCAGTAAAGCAGTTGAGCAAACAACCCCTAGAGGGAGTTTAAAGCAGTAAACGTAAAAAAAAGCATACTAATCCTTAGGTGTTAGGTAATAAACTCTATTTGATTTACTGATTTACTGCTTTAAGGTATGTTAATAGCTCATATGTTTTTAATAAAATTTGTATAAGATAGAAGCATAATGAATGATCATAGTATATTGAAAAGAAATTCTTTGAATAGTTTACATTGATATCAATATTTTTCGGTTCGCAGCGGTAATATTGCGGGAAGCACGCGCGGCGGGTACGCGGGGATATGGCGCTTGCTGGCGCACGCGGCGCGGTTACGCGGAATATTGCGCCGCGGGCGCACGCGACGGGCGGGAAATATTGCGCCTGCGGGCGACGCGGCGGCGGTTTCGCGGCGGTGTTCAACTGCGGACGCGGACTCTGAAACGTTGCGCGGTCAATGTCTCACTGTGTACTCTTAGCTATATATTCTGTATGCTGTAAGTGTTTATAAAAATACTAAGTCGTAGTAGGAAGCTCTAGCAGATTGTAATGTCAGCCATTCGGTTCCTCAAATCTTATTACCTAGGGGTAGACACCATATTAGGGCTATTCTAGCTCAGGGGAGGCTAGAAAAGCCTTGAAAAAAGTGCACTCAGTTGGCACTATGTGGCACTCACTTGGAACTATGTGGCACTCCTTGGCACTATGTGGACTCACTTGGCACTCATTGGACTCATTGGCACTCACTGGCACTCACCTGGCATCATCTAATACTCAATAGAATACTCATAGAAATCCCTGATTTCTTACGGTGTTGGAACATAGCCATAGGTAGCGTGGGTCAAAATTGACCATGGTATACTGAGGGTCAAGGCTGAAATCATGGTCAAACAAGGTTTAGACATCAAAAAGGGCTAAGTCTAAAGGAAGGACAAAATTCCGTGGTCAATTGACCCATGGAAAGACCAAGGGTTGCAGTGTGTTTGTACGTGTGAATAAGTGTAAATGTAGTGTTATGGGTAAAGTAAGTGTCATAGTGAATGTGTGTATAAAGTGTAAGTGTAGGTGTGTATACGTGTGTGTGTTGTGTGTGTGTGGTTGTGTGGTGTGTTGGTGTGTGTGTTGTTGTGTGTGTGTGTGTGTTGTGTGTGTGTGTGTGTGTGTAGTGTTCGAATTAGGATAGATATAACATGCGTTCAAGTTTAGGAACAATATGTGACGGGTGGGGCACGAGTGGCGAAAAATTACGTGGCCAAAAATGACCATGGTATATGGCAAGGTCAGGACGAAATATCATGGTCAACAAGGTTAAGACATTAAAAAAGGGCTAAGCCCTAAAGGAAGATCAAAAATTCGTGGGTCAAAATTGACCCATGAGGACAAAAAATTAACGTGGGTCAAAATTGGACCCATGGTATCTGTCAAACTTTGAGCAAAGGGGAAGGACAAAAAGGTTAGACTTAAAAAAATCTATCAGAAAGTCGAATCCTAAATTACGTGGGCAAAAATTGCCCTGGTTGAAAAATTAGGGGGCTTAAAATAGGGGGCAATACGTACAACGGTTGCTTACGCACCGTTTGGCGCAACCCCTTCTTCGAAGGGTTAAAGGCAAAATTCAGACGGGCTGCCGGAATTGGGGTTTAGTACAGAACACTGGGGGGCTAGTTTATAAGGGTGGATAAAGTAATTGACCCGTGGAAGACAGAGAGTTGGGTGTGTGCAAGGTCATAAATAAAAGTGTGAACCAAAAAGAGGTTCATACTTACAGATAGAAAAAAAAGTGCGGTAGAAAGGTCAAAAGGTGGGTCAAACGTGAAAACTTAGCCATACTACTTATGTACACGGGAAAAATATATATTTTTTTAAATTTAAAAATAAAAATTGATATAAATTCTTTTGAATATTATTGTAAATTTTAGTATATTTTAGTAAATTTTAGTAGTGTGAAAACCTGGAAATTATTATTTTTTATTATTTTTTTTTTTTTAAATTATTATAATATGCAAATTATAATATAAATTTTTAATAACGACTTAGTGCTTAATACTTAGATGGGGCGGAGCGTACCTATCTAACTTTCGAGTGGCAATTTAAAAAAAATTAGACAAATTGCACTCATTTAAAAATATAAGCAATTATCTTCGCTCGTATATTGTTCCGAGAATGTGTGTTCTTGATTTGCTCCAAGAACTGTGATTTATTGTGATGACTTTGACTGTCTCTCATAAATAGTAAAAGTACTTAATTTACATAAAAACAATTACATATAAACCCACTTACTGATGAAACAATTAAATGTAAGTAGAAATATTATATTTAGAATTCTTTTGTAATGTTTTCTAAGATAAATTGTAATCTAGAACTATTATTTACATAGAAATTTGTTCCTAAATTTTCTAACAAATAAAATTTTCCGTCTATTGATGAACTTGAGAAAGTTCTTGATTTAAACTTTCTGTAAAGATAATAATAATAATCATAATAATAATAATAATAATAATAATAATAATAATAATAATAATAATAATAATAATAATAATAATAATAATAATAATAATAATAATAATAATAATAATAATAATAATAATAATAATAATAATAATATAATAATAATAAAAATAATAACCTACATTGATATAAAGTCTGTTTAAATTTTCTAATATTTCTATTAAAGATAGATTCAACCAATTTTAATAGTAAAAATTAACTTTAATTTATTTTTGAAGAAGGAAAAACGGGAGCAATTTTTGTCTTTGCTTGTTTATTTTTCTCCAACAGATGCTGCTGATTCTTTATGTTAATTTTTTTGTTTTTGTTTATTGTTCCAAAATTTTAATTCATTGTGTTGATGAATTCAACAAAAGCAGGAAACTTGATAGAAAAAAAGGGTTTATTATTATTTATATATATTTTAATTATATATTTATTTATATATGTATATTATTATTATACTCATATAATTATATTTACGTGTGGTACCTCATACATTTTTAAGCATACAGTAGTTATAACTAGATCATTATATATATGGTGATTCAAAAAAAGAAGTATTGTAAAGAGTAGGGGTCTTTCTTTTTTTTGATCAGGCTGATGATTATTCAATTTAACTACTGTGTCTGTAAATGGTGTGTTCTACCACCCGGTTTTGTGAAACAGGGTAGCTATTGATGATATCTATTACTATACCTATACTATTTATATCTATATATACTTATATACTACTCGTCTTTTTCCTATAGTATTATATATTATATTATATATATATATGTATATATATATATATATATACTATTATATCTATATTATTATATATTACTATATAATATATTATATACTATATACCTTTGATAGGTATATATTATTATATATACTCATATACATATATCTATACAGATGTCCTTATATATCCTCCAATACTATATAATAAATAATATATCTGTATAATATTATATGTATTTATTATTACTATTATATATATATCTATATTATTACATATAATATACTACTATTATTAATATTAATATATACTCATATATATTCTATACTAGTATATCGTCATTATATATATAAATTATAATTTTTATACTAATTACGATATATATCATAAATAGTGACTATGATTTATAAATATATACTACCAATATATTTATATCTATATCCATGAATGGTATATATATATATATAATACTCATAATAATAGTATGATTACTATTTAATATGTGTCTCGTAAATGTGTGTGCTTCATACACCCCCGGTTTTTGTGAAACAGGGGTAGACCTATTGATGATATCCTATATATATATAATATATAACTATCACTATACTATTCTTATAACTATATATTATACTAACTACTATTCTCACATCATTATATATTTATATTATATTATATATATATAATATATACTATATATATATAAATCTAATATTATATTATTATATTATTTATTATAATCTATATATTTTTTATATATAGTATTACTATCTCTATATATATATATATACTTTAATATATGATTACATAATATTTATTGCATGAATATATACTACTACTATTATACTATATGATGTGTCAAATTGCTGTTAATATTATATAAGATATTAATATTCAGTTTTGTCTTTTATTACTTTTTTGTCTGATATTACTACTACCTATTTACTTATTATATATTTAAACCCTAAAATAAATAAATATTATAATATATATATAAAATATATTATTAAATGTAAATATACAAGAATTTACTAAAATCTTATAATTATATATAATATCTACTACTATATCATAATATTATACGTACTCCTATACTTATTTAAGTATATTTAATATAATATTAGTGTATTATATATATATATGTACCTTATAGGCACTTACAATGACACTGAATTATATAATTGCCTCAATATTTGTTACTGTATAGTATATTATATATAACTGCGTGCATTATTATATTATACTTTATTATAATATTCATGTATATGTATATATTAGTATATATTGCTCTATATTATATTGCTAGGGTATAATATCTAGTGACGGAGTAGTGAGTTCTAATATATATTATAGATATTAGGTATACTATTTATAGTAGCAGTACCTTTGTATTTTTATGGTAATATAAGTCACATAGTATAGTAGATTGTATATCACTATATACTATAGTAGTTGTATACGTTATCATACTACTTAGTAGCTAATAGTTAATTGGCTATACTATACTGGTATATATAAATATATATATATATAGTATATATGTATATAATATATATATATTATTTATATTATAGTAACGGTAGTGGTAGAATATTTCACTTTACGAGGTTGCAGGGAAAGAGAGTGAAATATTCCAAAAACGGGAAAGGTTTGAAGCGTTTCTTTTTTATTTCGGAAAAGTATTTTTGAATGTTTTTTTTTTATTTATTTATTTATAAAGCACATTATTATTTTGCAGACATGACCATTGCTGATTAACCTTGACCTCACCTAAACCTTTTATAGTGTCAACCGCGTATGGACTAATTTGTCTAATAAAGTAAAATAAGGTAAATTTTTTTCTCTCAAATTTTTTAATTTAATTTAAAAAGTAATTTATATTTTAGTTTAAACTTTCAGGTCATTTCACGTCTAGCTTTCTTTTTTCAAAATTATTTTTTTTTTATTTTTTTAGTTTTAATATAGTTTTTTTAATTTTGTATATATTGATTTAATATTAAATGTACTATGTGAACTTTTTGCTTATTACGTTCAATTTAATCCAGCCTAATACGGATATCCTGGTTTTTGGTACATGAGTAAAGTGTCAAGCTAGCCTTAATCCGTAAATGCAAGATCGATCACCCTTGCGGGATTTCAAAATTTTGTAGGACAACTACGAAATAAATAAATTAGATAAAATATTATAATAAGGCCATAAACTAATTTATATTATATATTATATTAAATAGTATTTAACATAACATTTATACAATTCACTTATACGATAGAAATATAAATATAATATATCTCGTTACAAAATTGGATTTTATCTATATATATATATATTAGTTTATTATATATAAATATATACTATATACTATATTATATATATTTCTATATATATAGATAGTATAATACTATATAATATATATACTATATATATATATTTATATATTATCTATAGGGTATATACTAATAATAACTATATATAGGTACTTTGGTTTATATTATATTTGGAATTCAAGCTAATCTCGTTTTATATATTTACTATTTAGCAACTAAATGGATGATGATTAGTGTTATTATATATATATATATATTATATATATATAGATATATATATATTATATATTTATATATACTATATATATATATTATCATATATATATAATATCTATATATTATATATACTATACCTTAATTAATATATATAATATATATATAATCACTTATATATATAACTATATACCATACCTATATATATATATATATATTATATATATAATATTATATATACCTTATATTTCAAGCGATTATTTTTTAATTAAAACTATCAATTATATAATAATTCATTGTTTAAAATTATATATCTATGCCAGCCTATATACTCTATACTATATATATATAATATATATCTATATATATCATTAGATATATTTAATATATTATATATATATATATAGTATGGTTTATCACTATATTTATATATATATATACTATTATTAGTATATATATACGTATATTATATAGGTAATATATATATACTACTATACTATATATATAACTTATATATATATATATATATTATACTATGTATCGATATTATCAAATACATCATTCTATTTAGTATCGCATATATTATAAATATTATATACAATATATAGTAAATATAGTATATTATTATAATATCGTTAAAATATATATATAATATTATTACTGCCGCGGTGCCATCAGCTGCGCCTTCCAATTACTTCTGTATCCTTGGTTCCCTGCTTACCGCGCCGTTCCCACGTTTCTTGGGGCCTCTTTTCTTTCTCTTTGGTGTTCTTTTTCTAGGTCGTGCGTTTTCTGTTTTTTTTTTTTTTTCTTTCTACTCACTTTTTTTTCTTTAATTTCTTGTCCTTTTATCTTGGTTTATTCTTTGTTTCTTTTTTTCTTGCTCTTTTTCTTCTTGTTCTTCTTTTTTCTTGCTTTTGTTCTTCTTGTTTCTCGGCATTCGGCTTCGTTGCTTTCTATTTGTTGGTTCGCCTTGCTGTCTGGCTGCCTTGGCGTCTTTTTCATTTCGTTTGCCTTCTTTTCGTTGGACGTCTCTGTGTTTGGCCCGCGTGTGCTGTTTTGTTTTCGGTTGTTCGTGTGCTTGCATTATTCTTTTTCTGTTTTCCGGCTGTCTTCTCTGGCTGATTGGTGTTCTGTTTTCACCGTCGCTTCCTTGGCCACTACCAATTCCACGGAGGTCTTTTGGTATTCTGCTTTAGTGTTGTCTAGAGGTGTGTCTTCATTGCTGTCATGTTCGATCTTTCATTAATCATCATATGATATGGCATTTGGAAAATCATCAGTTTTATCATTCCTCTATAGAATTCCCAGATAATTACAACTCCTTAATACAACAAACTGCCAAAGAATTACTTTACATACATTAGTCTTAGTCTGCTTCGATAATAAACAATGTACGAATTTATTCCATATATGAAAAGTTATACCAGATCATATAAAAATGATAGATTTTCAAAGAAATGAATATTATTAACCTAGTATAATGTAAATTTATTGAAGTAACTGACGTGATGAGATATTAAAATATTAGAGAGATTAACTATAGAGTGCGTAAAAGAAATTATTAATTTTAAAGACAATTAATAGAATATGTATACATCGAATTGATATGAAATTTAAGGTAATTGTGGATAATTCGACTCTGAATGGAAGAAAGGCCTGTAGGATGAATATAAAAATTCAGATAATCAGAGTTTAATTTAAATAACGTTAAGTATATATTTACAAATATAGATAGTATTCGATATGATAATTTAACCGTTTTAGGAAAAAAATATAAGGCAAGTTGTTAATGTATTTGTTTATTTTATTGTTTAAGTTGGTGTAAAAAAAATTTTATTAATTTTTTTTTTATTGGGTTAATTTATTTTATATTATTCATAATTATAATAATTATATATATTATATATATATATTTATATATAAGATAATAATAAATGCTAAGTGTTGAAAACTGGAGGGAAGAGGTAGTTATAATACTTACTTAAAGAGGAGCCAATAGTTGGGGTCATAGTTTGCCCTTTACGTCTGTATTGAGAAAAAGGTTAAAGTTGGGAGGTGAAGAGGATTTATAATAAATGTAGAAAAATTCTAGAAATTCTCGCATCGGATAGATGGTAGTTTATGGAACATGTTAATAGCTTTATAATGAAGTTTTCCCAATATAACCTTTTTACATTGCGTTTCTTAGATACTTGGTTAGGAATAAAGATAAATCATACCGTAGCATGAGTACTGAAATAATAGAGGGAGAGGAGGAGACATAATCATCTGGAAATTCAGGAATGGAATTCAAGGTCGAGAGTTTCAGACTGCTTGGTAGTAATGGTAATAGATATTACAATACATTTTCGTAAATCAAAGCGGCAATAGTTTGAAGCGTCAACGTACTATAAAGACGCATGCATAGGTATTTTACTAAATGAACTTTTAAATATCTTGATATACTGGATGACCTGGCTTTATTCTTATAACAGGTCTTACCATAGAACTTTAAACTCCCTTAGAGATGTCAAAAACTAGAGACGTATGGTGCATATGGGTGAAAACAAAATAAAAGATAATTCAGGATAAATGCAGGTCAATAAGTATAACAGAGGGACGAGGAAAGATTCAGAAGGGATTATGATCCGGTTGGACTACGGAAGTTTTTTAAGTCCACAATATCCGACCCTTCGGTCGTGACAGTTTTAAAGTTATATTATCTGGAGGAATTTAAATGGTGAATAAAATAAAAGGCGGATTTTATCAACAGGAAATACAAAAAATAGTTCAACCCTGTAACTTACGAATATAAAATGAAAACTACTTAGCCACGACGAGGTCAAGAAAAACAATAAACAGTTTCTGTTGGAATATGGAGGGGATATCCTGCCAAGTTTAATACTTATATAAAAGCAGAGAAGTTAAGAATCATTAATCAGTTGTCATTTTAATCATGGAGAGGTAGATCACTTTTATCTAACTCTGCCTTCTTCAGCTCCTTGGATAATCTGATAATAAACTCTGGATTTTACCCTATGTTAATGAATCTATTCAGCTTAAGAGAGCCTACGAATAATTATGTGAAATAACAGGATATTAATACGGACATAGAAAATTTACCTCAAATCTATTCTGGATGGGGTGTACAGAAGTGTAGAAGTGTGTTGAACTATATTAGGTGAGTAGATACTCGTTTTTAAGACGTAAATTTGCAAAAAATGAATACGACAACCTTTGCTACAAAAGAATACTTCTTTGAAGAATTTATTTGCGGAGGTAATATTTTAAATGGTGCCTGCTATTTTAGTCATTTAAACGTTCTCTTGATATAGTATTATGTGTAAGGATTTGGTATACAAACTGAATTGCGTACTCTGAAGATAAAGTAATAATATCTTAAGTTCAAAAGTAAATGTAAACCTGCGAGACGGGACATTTTTTTTCTCGAAACGATCACATGGCAGCGTAAACATATTCGTAGACGTGATGCTGAGTTGGATATACTTCATGATATCCTACTATGTTGAAGAGGGTTATACTATTTGTGAGAATAACCGCAAATGACTCCAACATGATAAAAATGAAGCCAGAATTGAGTACTTGCATATACATTACCCCAATCCGAGAGTGCTCAAATCATCCAGGTATGGCCTATGTATATACAAATATAATAAAAAAAAATCAAATTGTAGTCAATACTAAATCTTTATTAAGATTAGCTATATTTCTCCCGGAAGGAGTAAAGTTATAACTTCCCTCACTGTTCCATTATCTTCCTCTGAATAGATCAAATTTTGACTCTGTGCGCGTGCATATAAAAGATGTAAAAGGAATCCCTTCCCCTTTACAGATGGAGCCCTGTTATGCAAAGTTCATATTAGAAAGAAAAAGATGCAGTAATTACAGCATAATGGAGGTGTAGTCAGATATATTTTTCATCCATTTACATACTCTCACAGTGTAAAGATACTGCCTGATAAAGAAACTCCTGTAATAATGGACGAAGAAAGGGTAATTCAGAGGAATCAAAAATGCAAGAATATGGCGCTTGGTGATTTTTCGCCAACGCTATGGGAAGCTGCAAGACTCTATCAGGAGAGGTGGGGGAGTATTACGGTAAAAAAGCTATAAGAACAGGCTTGCCATACTATTCAAGATAATTGCTGCTGGAAATAACCTCGTGCAGCAAAAAGAACGTATTGCCGATGTTTCAGATGAGATTTTGGATGATGTTAAGCGTAAAATACGACGTAAAATGTCAGGTCAAGGGCGAGGGGGCAAGAAGATTGGCATAAAGAAAGACTAAGCGGAAAAACCTCTAAAAGAAAAAAATGTCTGAATGTATTTATTTTATTACTAACTGATAACTTTTATACTAGATGTGTATATAAGTAAGGTTTTTCATGAAAAATGTTCATTATCACGGCCAGAGCTCGCACATGCAAGATGCATTTCCCTTCATCCTCCTAGTCCTGATTGTTGTAAGAGTGAATTGGAACTCTTCTCTTCCCCATGAACCCTACACAGATTAGCGTTAACGAATCAACTTTATCAGTATTAATCCTCTGCATTCAATTACCAATACAGATCGTTCCTCTAGAGTTCAATATTCCATATGCCAGGCACTTCTGATCAGTACTTAGACCCATCTAATGTGTTTTTAATAATGTACAAACGAAAATTAGCCAAAACACCTGATTGGTAACAGATTTCCTTCGGGGATGACCATATAGTAATACTATCAGAATCAATTTCCTGGTATAACATGTTTCACCCAGGTTTGCGTCTATCTTAACGGAACTTCACTAGGTGCATCAGCCGCTAATTATCCTTATAGAAGCTATATAGAACTGTAAATATTCAGACGACCGCTAAACAATCTCATCTCCAATCATGTGGTCTTTATAGTTTAAAAGATGAAGCTGCAAAAACGTTTATTTTGCATCAAGTCATAATAATACTTATGAATTTTCGCGTCGATTATAAACATGTGATATCTTCTCTCAAAGAAAGACTCATTCTACATCTGTAGATACTAGAATCATTTTATCACGATCAATTCCTAAATTTGCTCTTAAAATAAAAGTAAGCCTACTCCTACAGCTGTATGTCCTGAACCTGTTTTCAAACTGTTGGAGTCTTATCTCTACTGTTAGAAAAGTGAAATTATCACCACAAGCGACATTTGGAATTGAAAAGTTG
>JABUQX010029621.1:0-12500 GCA_015478945.1 Trachelipus rathkii
TCATAATTATAAGCGATTAGGTAGGGCTAGCCTAGGTTAGGTGTAGGTTTAGCTTTAGGCTTTTAGTGAGTTTAGTTTTAAAGTATTAAGGTTTACGGGATTATATATTTTACGGGTAGTATAAGGTTTTAGGGATAATAGTAGATTAGGGAAGTTATTAGTTTTTGGTCATTATATATGGTAGTGTATATCTGATAAGTATTCCAGCTTAGCTGGGTCTAGTGGAGGGTGGGTTTAGAGTGGTGGCCGTGGATGATTGTGGTGTTGGTTTAACTGGTTTGGGTTAGGTCAGTTCCTTAAAGGTTATAGTTAGTAGTTTAAGTGTTAGTGTAGGTATCTAAGGTTTATAGGTATTACTAGGTTATCAGTAGCCGGGTATATATCTGCAACGGGAATCGTATAGGAATATGTCGTAGTTCTAGGTTCAGAGATATCCTCATGGGTAAAAATAATTAGAGCTCAATAGATGCTACTATTGTGAAAGTGTCAGTAATATATATTAGATTACTAAAAGGTATTTGTGGTTATCTAGTACTATTTCAGATGATAGGATATTGTTGTTTTTCAGGTAATGGTCAGAAGGTACTATTTTTTGTATGATTATTAGTTACTTAATTATGAATGTATGATAAGGTATACTGATTGCATTATGGGCATTTTATATAATAATATTTGGTATATTCGGTATTATTGTTTTTTTTAGACTACGCTATATTAACTACTATATTATAGTATATACATTATACCGTCAATCAATTCAAAAATTTCTATAATAAATATATCATATGATATATGATATATATTAAATATCTATAATATTAAATATAATATATAATATATATTTTATATATATATAAAATAAGTATATATAAATATATTATATATATATATATATAATATATATATATTATATAATAATATAATACTATATATATATAATATATATGAGGGTATAGTGATATTTGGTCTTTAAAGGCGACAGATTAAAGTTAATAATATTAAACTCGAAGTACGTGCGGTTAAAAAGCGTAATGAGGCCTATCAACGGAAAAGCGCAAAGCTCTGGCAAGGTCGATTTATCTAAAACTAAAACATTAATATTATATACTCTCGTTTTCTAGTGAATTTTATAGCGTATAGAATATATAATAAATATTAATAATATATATAATAATATATATAATATTAAATATCTGTAAGGTCTATATAACGAGATAGATAGAGAAGGAGAGAGAAGAGAGGAGGAATGATAGAGAGATATATATACTATACTTTTTAAGAGAGAGAAAATTGGGACGTAAGGATTTGGCGATGTGATGAACACCAGCCAATTGCAGACAATCAGTATCAGACACGACTCTGTACAACAGGAGACTAGATCGACGGCACATTCGGCAGACACCGTACACGATTACGTACACACAGAACCAGACATTGATGCAAATCACATCGATATGACGATCCAAGTGAAACATAAGACTAGCAGAGAAGCTTAATGATGAACCTGCGCCGAGCGTTTGAGTATTTCGAGAGATCTGTGGAACTGACGAGATTAGTGAGGATTACCAATTTAACATTTTTATAAATATCCTTAAGTAAATATTAACTAAAGTTTTAGCAATTGTGTAACGCCAAAATATAAACATCCAATTTCTAATAATTAAGTATTGAGGGCAATTTTAGTTCTTTAACCTTGTAATCTATTTAATTTCTGACCCTCACGCACTCACCATTATAGTTTATAATTGATCGAATTACTACAGGTGTTTGAGTGTTTGTGAATACGCGTTATAACGCATATTACTAAAGATGCAACAAAAAATATAATCTAGTGCTCATTATTAACTTTTACGGACATTATCTTATACTCTATCTCCCATCATCTTAGTGCCCTACTTTACAAACAGAAGTTTACCATCATGTAGTATTAAAATCATTATTTTTCATTTTTTTTATTATTTTTACTTTGCAGCATGTATCTAAAGCATATTTATTATATTTCTTGTTCCGTTTTATAACTTATCAGAAATTTATTTCTATTGTTAATTGCAACGAACATGATAGTTTATTGTAAAGCTCATTGACTATAGCTAAACTCTTATGGTAGCATTACAATTATATTAGGTTAGTTGCTCTGGGGAGCAGTGCTTTAAAGTTAGGAAAGACTAGCTAGATATAGAGTTGACCGCGTATAGGAAGCACCCTTTATATAAAGATATGCGTTTATCTTCTTTTATTCCATCAATTCTTTAATTCTTCTACTCGTAGCACATATTTCTAACTTCCTCTTTTCGATATTTATGCTATTTGCACAGTTTATTTTTGGTTAGTTTTCTGTAATTTTAGGTTAAGTTAGCTGTGAGAGTGTTTGATGTCTGAGACAGCAGAAAGTATTGCATGTCTAATTTTATCTCTGCGGAAGGAGACAATTTAGGTGATCTTGTTTTTTTTTTTTATTATGTCGTTCTTAATTCTTTTTCGTTGTATTATATACGATGTTATAAATCTCACAGTTTCCATGACTTTTCGGGATTCAATACCTCGGATATCACTTTATGAGAAAGGAGCTGTATACTTGCTTGGATACGAGAGAGTGGCACCAATATCGTTTCACTACCATACAATCGATCCGAGTATAATACGATGAGGTTCGAAACTGATGAGAAGCAGATCAGGAATTCTTATCTTGTGAATTTATTATATCTTCGGCTCGCTGATTGTTCTTAGCCAGTTGCTAATGGGTTTCTTTTTAAGTTTAAAGAAATTATTTGGAATATTAACAAATCACGTGACATCTATTTATAACTCTTTAATTAATCGCATATCTAAAAATAAAGATATGTGAGTTATTAGTCAACATGCTCTAGTTGTTATGTCTATCTTTACGTGATGTAATCACAGGAGTCTACACACACCGGATAGACGCGAGCGATAGTACTTTCTATATGATGAGGCCGTCTGGTATCATTGAGTCTGCTCTCTCACGACAGCACCAGTGAGGTGTATCATGAGTGAGACATATAGTAGTTCGGAGGGTTTTACCGCTCAGTGCGTAGTAAGGAGCTAGTAGCTTGTAGGTGAGTTCATTCACGTTGCACGTTAATTAAAAAAAATAAAAGAATCTATATATATATTACGGTATCATTATGTTCTAGTCATGAATGGACTATTTTTTATCTCACTAAAGTAATTTTCCAAAATTGTGGTTATTATATAAACTAATTAATATAGTAGTAGTAGTAGTAACGAGTCTCAGTTTAGTATTCTCGAGTACGTACTGTAGTTGAAAGTTTGATAATTCAAGAAAATAATTGTTTTAGTTAACAAAAGACTAACTAACTATTGACTGTGCTCCTAGATAGAAAGGCTAAGATGCGAATTCACATAAAT
The DNA here is from genome assembly GCA_015478945.1 of Trachelipus rathkii. Lineage (NCBI taxonomy): Eukaryota > Metazoa > Arthropoda > Malacostraca > Isopoda > Trachelipodidae > Trachelipus > Trachelipus rathkii. The sequence goes on from JABUQX010029621.1 coordinate 3,391, forward strand.
CATGTGAACTAAAAAACATGACAGAACATCTACATATAATATTGAAATGCAATTATCATCGCAAATTATTAACAATCTTTATTAAAAATAAATATAAGCACACATGTTAATCATTTAATCCTTTCCATCATAAACACTATATCATACACACTAAGATCATATATTTATAATAATGGTAGATGCTAGCTTTGATTTTATTACTCGTGAAATTTAAGTTTAGTATCCATTGTACCATGCCAGACGTACGTTCTGCTAATAATATTCAATTTACATATCTTTATACATTATAATAATAAAATTTATTATAAAGGTGAAAAACACTTGTTTATGTGAATTAAATAAACATTAAAATGTATCATTATTTCTTTATCTGAAAGTAATTACTTAAAATAAACATTTCTATTTTGGTTTTTCTCATCTATCATGTCGATATTATAACAAATTAATGCACCTACTTACACTATGTGCTCAATATTTCAACCTAAAATATATATTATATATATATAATAATAATATATATATATATATAATATGATATATATATATACTATATATATTATACTATATATATAGTTGATAAGAGGGATATTATTTTCTTTTCATTCTATTATAGCGTATGATTTTATAAATGTGTTTATAATGTTTTTAAAATAATCTATTATAGTTAGTGTGAGTGTGTGTGATGTGATGTGTGTGTTGTAGTGTGTGTGTGTGATGTGTGTGTGTAGTGATGTGTGTACTAAGGTTAGTTAATATTGATTAGAATAGCTTAAATTTTTTTTCAAATTGTATACCGAAGAATCGGTACAATATTCTATTTGTAACCAGTATTTTATTTAATCCATAGAAATCTCATTTAATTAAAATTTTACTTTAACAAAGCAAATACAGAACATTTCGAAATGTTCTGAAATCTAAATTTAATTAATCAAGTTCTTATAACGATATCTGAAAAGAAAGCAGACATTTTCCCCCAAAACTCTTACTAGAGTCGCAATAAATTCCATCGGAAAAGGTACATCCTTGACTATTATAAGAATCAGGCTTTAAAAAAATAGAAATAATTTTAATTTATTATTATGGGTACTAAAGAAGAATTTCCATCAGTCTGTTTTGTGCTTAACTTGAATTATCTCTGTTATGTTATTAAATAGTAAGTTATATTTTATATATATATATAGTAGAATGCCATATATCTAAAAATAAATTTTCCTTTTTTTATTTTTTTTTATATTTATATCATACCAAAAATCTATCAATCTGAATAATATAAAAACTATAAATATATAATAGTAAAAATAAAGTCGATAAATATATATATATATATATACTATTAATATCTTATTTAGAGGGGGCTCGGAGCACGACAGGGGGATACTAGAGGGGAGGAACGTTTTCACTCATACCCCGTAGGGCGGGGGAGGACTAATCCCCTGCGACTACCTAATACTCACATATAATATTACTATAAAATGAGTACGGAGGTTCGGCGACCCTTACTACCCAGGTAGCGGAGGGAGAGAGAGAGGAACGATTCTTATGTAAACATCTTCCACAAGTATTATTCTAATCCGACTAGTTTCGGTTATTACAAAACACGCTCGTCATCTCCAAGGCTGAAGTGCATATGATCAGATAAGGAACGACGAGAGAACTCCACAATCAGTGTAAAAATGATCACTAAAGACTATCTTTGACTATATGCAATAGTGCTTGCTCGGTTTCTCCACTTTTTCAGAGTAAAAAAAATATACATTAAATTAGAAAAAAAAAAAATATTATATAATTAAACTAATATAGTTAAACCATTGTATCTACCTTACAATATAGATAAATTCTAATACTATTGAAGGATGTTAAATTAATTAAAAGTGTATCTTGTACTCTTTCATTTATAGGGGAATGGGGAGGGCTTCATGTTCCAAATATATTAAGATTCCAAAACTTCCAAATTCCAGAAGCATTCAAAATCATGGTCCAGGGCCTTCACAAAATTATGTGATTTCACACGATTTTATTATTGGCATTATTACACCACCCTAGGAATGAATGTATCATCCAGCTGACTGGTCCTGCGATGATATTTAGGTGGAGCTAATTGGAAGTTTCTTCATTGATGTATCTCATCTCTCGCTCTTTGCGAGATTATCTTATGTGGTCTGAGGAATTACGTTCTTTTAAGTACACTGCCACCCTTTCCCCTATGTAATATATACTGCATGCACAGCCTTACCTATCTTTATAATAAATAAACACTTGAAGAAACACACTTCGCTAACGGTAGATATTTTATCTTTTAAACATTTGCTTTTAAAATCCTATATCTTATTGAAAATATTTAAACATTAAATTGTGGAATAAGTAATTGAAACAAATTATTCTTCTAATATAATTTCGTACCTGATAATCTTTACCATAAAAACGGATAATTTCACTATAAAGTAGAATCTTTTTTATTAGCAGAATATAATAGGTGGAAGAAGTGATTCGATTTTTCTATGCTGTTAAGTATATTTTTTACATATAATTCATTTGTCAATTACACTAAAGTGGGAAATCACAATTATTTCAAAAATAAGTTTTTAATACTCAAGTTCATTGCTAAGATTTTAAGTAGAGAAAGAAATTTTGTATCCTCTATTACCTCCAAAATCCATAAAAAATCAAATTTACTTAAATGATGAAGAAATTTTGTATCCTCTATCAAACAACGTTTTAATCAAATTTACGTTAAACATGAATGGAATAAATAAGTTAAATTTAGTTATTAATCCGGAATACGTAGGTTTTCTAAATACTGAAGTTTGAAATTTATAATTCTCCCTATATATTTTAACATCCAAGAATGCCAGTGAGTTTTCTTTTCTGTTTCAACTGTAAACTTAATGTTAGGATGCTTTGAAGTAAGATATTCTTTAAACACATTAACATGTTCAGAAGATTCGAAAAGAAGGAATGAATCAACAACATATCTTTTATAAAATTTTGGTTTAAAGTTAGATGGGCAATTATCAATTAATAATTTTTCAAAGGTACACATGAAGATGTTGCTAAGGGTTGGGCCCAATGGGCTTCCCATCGAAACTCCATCTCTCTCTCTCTAGAATTTATTATCAACATAAATATAATATCTTAGTGACATGGAGAGTATTCAAAAAAGCTTTCAATCAAAAACGTTTACAGTTGAGTTTTATCAAATAAATTCTTTAGTAATAATATTCAAAGTTTCATCTATATTATATCATATATATAATAATATATATATATATATATATATATATATATAATATAATATAATATATATAGTATATATATATATATATATAATATATATATATATATATATATATAATATATATATATATATATATATATATATATCCTCGAAACTTCTTTAGCTTATGAAGTGAGGAATTATCTTCTAAGCCTTGGTCAATAAAAGTGCTATCTGCTGCTTTAGAAGTTTTATTTGTACAAAATTTAATTCACAACCATCGTGCCAGTTTAATTCAAGAGAAGCGAGATCGGAGGAGCAACAACACTTTAGTAATATATCACTTTTAAAAGTGATTTTCCTCGCTGTGTTTTTGCCGGCCAGGCTGCGAGGAGAAGGGGGGGGGGGAGAGAAGGAGGTTTAGTGTTCTCTGGGAGATAATGATGGAAGAGTTTCCAGAAGAGTCTAGCAGAGAATTTAGTTGTTATTTGTTTTAAAAAATTTAAGATATTTCAAAAAAAAATCCAAGTGAGGAAATAAAAATTGTATATTTTTAAATAAGGAATTTCAGCTTACCAAGTAAACGCTCGTCGGCAACTCAACTGACGCTTTATATTTTATATGCGTCAAAAGAAGGGGGGGAGGAAAGTAGTCAAATAAACGTGAGTTAAAAGTATGGAGAGAAGTATCTCAAGAAAAAGAAAAAAACAAAAATAGCATAAATAATAGGATGTTTAGCAGGTGAACCACTAGAAGTAATTAATCCTTAGGATGAAAAAGAATTGTGGACAGAAAATGGAGATAAAATTTTATAAATACATTAAAAAAAAAGATATTGTAGCCAATAAAGAACAAAGAAAATTATTACTTAAGCACAACACTACTAATAAAACAACAACATGAAAGCGAGAATCCTTTAGAGAATAATGTATCAAGATAATGATAAGCAAAAAGATGTGTAAAACTTGATTATTAAAATAAGATGAAAAGACAATTCATACCAACTGTACAGAAGGTCCGTTACTGGACACAGGGAGAGGCTATACTATGATGGAAAACCAACAACAGGGACGACACCTAGAGACAACGATAATGATGGACAGTGTTGGCAATGTGAAATCTTATAGAGCAAGTTAAATTCTCTGAGAAAAGCAAAGAAAACAGAACTACATAAATGAAAGATTCCTACAGGACATAAACAAGACGTTCTTGGAAGGATGCGCAAAATAAGGAAAGAAAAAATTTATTTCTGACAGCCGACAATAGATCACAACTAACAAAAACATGTACAGAAATAAAATGAATGTGTGAGCAACAGAAAGAACAAACCGGGGGCCATTCCTCGCCATAGGGCAGTAGTGCTTCAAATTTATATGTCCAATGTGCAGGCGAGTTAGAATGACCTCACTGCGGCGAACCGGCCTACACGAGAATGATCAACTTTTTACGAGGGGTTTGAGAAGATTGAAACATAGTACAATAAGAATTTAAATATCAAGAGATGTTAATTGCTATTATAATACAGCAAGAACATTGACACAGTAATAGGAGAATTAGTATTAACAAATATGATTAGTGGATTAACTGATGAGAAATAAATATATTAAGACACAAAATTTTATAAGATGGTTTTTTGTATTTGGAAAAACATATAAAATATTTATAAGAAAGATTATTGCCTTGTAAAAATATTGTATTATATTGTATTCTAAAAAATCATGTAATATGTTATCAAAATAATAATTTCATATTGATTGAATGAAAAGAATGAAAGTTAAAGATTAATTTGAATATGGAACGTTGATTTTTGTGATTTTGAACTAATGAAAGTGAAAACATTAATGAGAATGAAGAAGAGACATTCCTGCTTATAAGGATAAAAAACAAAGGTTAAACATGTTGATTTGTCAATTTAATTAAAGAAAATTGTGTTAAGAAATTGCAAACAAAAATTGAAAAAACTACATATAGACAATTTGCACATTGTTAATAATAATTATGAAAACAATAAAAAAGAATGCTAATGAAAAACATGTAAATGAACAATCATTGAATAATGTAAGAAAGAATTGAGCAAATTGTGAGGGAATGTGAAGTATGTAAAAAAAAAAAAAAAATCCGAACAAATTTAGCCATTAGAAAGTAAATTTAATGAAATAATTCACTTGTGTTGAAATTTGGAGAAGATTAAATTTTTAGGTTAGTAGATCATGCAACAAATATTACACAGCAGCTATGGTTAAAAATAAATCAAGTGAAAGAAATTATAGAAAGGTAATTGAAAAATGGATTATATATTTGAATCCATAATGCATTATGTTCTATCAGGACGAGAATTCAAATGAAGAGATTGAAAAACCATTACACAAAAATGAATATCAATTAATGCAGTACAACAGCAGAACCCATTGAAGAATGTTTATGTGAAAGGTTGAAGAATATTTTTTATTCTATGAAAATTTATTTTATGTATTTAAACTTTTTTGACTACCGTATACCAGTAGAGGAAATTCTGCAACGATGGCCATAAATAAATTATTGTTATAATTGTGTTTCTTTTGATGAACGCTATCGTGTGTTTCTTGATAAACTCGCACACATTATGTATTAGAGGGTAATATTTATAGAAAAAATATCCATTTATTCTGATGTTTCATTATTCATATGTCTTCTTTTGATTCACTTGAACATGTAGCTATGAGTAGTTGTAACAAGCCTAATTTGAATGTGAAACAGAAAATGAAAGTAGGCTAGATCAGCCCTTAATAATAGAAGTAAAAGAAAAGACCAACTAAGTATGTAAAAATAGAATAAGAAAGCCAGCCTATTATATAGTTAAATATTGATTTTCAATGCAGAAAATTGATCCACTCAAGGTAAGACAAACTGGAGATTGGAAGTATCCAGGCTTAAGTGGTTAATACAGATGCAATAGAGCAATCAATGTAAATTGAAAAGCCCAGAACCCATTATTGCACACAGCAGTTGAAGAGAAAAATGCATACAAAAAGAAATGGACAAATCAACCAAAACTCAATCAGATGTAATGTTTTTTGTTGGTTTCAAACCTTAGCCAAACGTATTAGAAGCCACAATTAGAATCTTTTATAGCCAATTGAAGTGTGAAAACTTCACAGTCTTTCTTCAGGAGTTGACAGAAACAAAGTTTATGATGTTTGTTCACAGTTTTTTTGCTTACAAATTTAATTTAATGAAAAATTAGACATGGCTGAAATTAGACATGGCTAGACAGCTCTGGGGTAATCTTTAGGAAGAAAATCAAAATTCAAAAGAAGAATGAAGGTACATTGCCAGAAATAGGTTTTCTATGTAAGATTTTAAATTGCCAGAGGAATATTCAAATTTCCAAACTATACATGGCTCATGATTCATATTAATAGAAAAAAAAAGTATAATAATTTGTAACTTGCTTTGCACAGAAGCAAAAGATGGCGTCAAAGGTTTAATCAGAAAATCAAGAAGCGCTAACAATAAAAGAAAACTACAGAGAAAATAGTACCACAAAGATAAAATGAAGAAAATTCCTTGCAATTACTGCATTTAAAGGTCACTGGATCAAAAATTGAAGAAAATGATTTGCAAAAGAACACCAGTAAGAAAATAAAGCCAGAAAGAATGCAAAATTTTGAAAAAAAAAAAAGAAAAAGAAAGAAAAAGAAAATTCAAAAAGCATAAAACAGAAGTTAATGCTTTTATGTTAAAAATTTGAACAAGGTTTTATTTCTGAAGAAAATGATAAAGAAATTGTATTGATAATGGGCCTACAAAAAATTAAAATTAAATATCATGCAAAGTTATTTCTAAAACTTATTTACTTCTACGTACTGTCAAGGTAAAATCGGCAAATGGTCAGGAAGCAAATGTGTTGGGATATGGAACAATTGAAGTAGAATCAGTTGTAATCGAAAAAAATATCTCAATTATTTTTGAAAGATGTTTGGTATGTTCCTTCGAAGAAAAAATTTATTTCATATTGGCAAGCTCCTGATAAGCATCAAATAGTTGATTATATCGGACCAATGTATGTAATTTATGAGACAAAAAAGCCCATTTTAATGCTATCGTAAACCAAATGATGGCTATTGAAAAGTGGCAATAAAGCTAAAATCTCCATATACCCGGAAAAATGCACTTGAAGAAAAAGAATCTATTACAGTTATATCATAAAAGAATGGGACATATACAATAGCTGACTCATAGGAAATCTGATCAATAGAGAGATAGAGATTGGAATAGACCTCATTATTTCAAACTGCATAGGATGTAAATGGAAAAATGCATCATCAGGATTTTGAAAAAAAGATCAAATAGTACTAAGCAAGGAGAATTGCTATTTGCAGAGATGTTGGGACCATTCAGTATTAATCAAAACTCAGTTATAAATATTTTGTATGTTTCTAGGATGAGGACAAAGATGAGATTTTTATCTTTTATTCTTTATAGATCAGAAGTTGCTAGAAAAATTTAGAGCAATACTGGAAAAGCCAAAAAAGTTACAATCAGAGAATTTGATGATAATGCTTGGATTTAATAATAAGTTAGTTAAAAAACTTATTAATAAATATAGTGTAAGACAAAGATTAACTATATAAGAAAAAAATGAAGTGCTAAAAAAGAGCAAATAAACATTTAATTATCCAAATAGGCATGATATAAAAATAAATATACGCAGAAAGTGTTGGGCAGAATAATTAACACACAGCATATGCTGATACTCCTGAAGAAGTATACAGAAACCCTTTTCTTGTTGAGGCTATGAAAAATCTGGATATGATAGAAACTCAAGGGAGGATCTACGGGTAATCGAAAAATATGCATGGGTGGAATTCCAGATCTGGAAAAGAGAAAGTTAATCAAAAGGCAAAATCAGGTGTGTTTAATTGGTTATGCAATACATGTGAGCTTTCAGAACAAATGATCAAACAACACATTTTGTGTTTCAATAAAGTAGAATTACAAATAGATAGTTATCAATCGTCTTAACAATGCAGATAGAATCCAGAAAAGAAATAAAAAGAAAGAATCAAATAGATAAAGTACAGAATGATGACAGTACATCTATAATTAGGTTAGAACTCATCACATACAGAGAATCCCTGATTACAGAAATAGAATCTATCTCAGAATAGAACAAGATTTTAGAATAGTTAAGCACAAAACATTTAAGAACAGATCAGTAATTAAATATATCTCTCTATTTTGACTGACTACATAGTACTTATACGTTATATTAGAGATATGGTGTAGAGATCCTCGAAAAATTTATAAAATTATGCAGATAACATAAGAAAAAAATGGATTAATTCAATGGAAAATGAAATGAAATCATTGAAAGAAAATCAAACCTGGAACTACTTGAATTACCACCAGGAAGAAAACCAATTAAAAAACAAAATGATTTATAAAATTAAAGATGAATCTATATGTACAGTTGAGAAATATAAAGCAAGATTAGTTGCAAAAGGATATAGTCAACATAAGGGATTTGACCATGAGCAAACATTCAGTCCAGTAGCAAATAAAAGTAATGTAGGATTATTAAGTGTAGCAAACAAAAAAATATTCCTTAATATAATTTGATGTTTCAACAGCATCCTTAATGGAAATTTTATCAGAAGCAACTATATATGAAAACAACCCAAGGTTTGAAGATGGGACAGACAAAATATGCAAAATTTAAAACGCAGGTTTGTATGGACTTAAGCAAGCACCAAGATGCTGGAATGAAAGGCTTGGAAACTTTCTTTCAAAACTTGATTTTGGTAAAAGTACAGCTGACCCTTGTCTTTAACAAGAAATCAGAATGGACATTAAAAATGCATACTTGAACTTGTATGTTGCATGATGGACTGTTTGCATCAACAAGTTCAAGACA
>JABUQX010029621.1:17500-47454 GCA_015478945.1 Trachelipus rathkii
GACGATTTGATGCATATAATGAGGATATAGCAGAAACTTCACAGTTTACTCTCATCATTAAACATCACTGTATTTTTTTAAACAGTTAATATCTTTCATTCCAGAATAAGTATATGCTGATGTGTCTTTGAAACACACCACTTATTTAATCTTGTCGGACAAAGTAAGGGATATGAGTCTTTTCAATGATGTGGCTACCAAATGTTCCCTACTCAGCGTAAAGATCCTAAAAGTATATAAAGAATTAACATCTATCCCTCACGGTTATTTTACTCTGCGAGCTTCATTCCTAAGAACACGCATAGAGTGTTAGCTGCGTACAAATATCTTACCAACGAGGTTGAGACAGTATATATACCTGAATATGTGCCCTGCAGGAAGAGCTGATTTACCTCGGAAGAGAAAAATTTTGAAGCTTATGAGAAGAATGGGAAATCATCATCATTTACTGTTGAAGATGAAAATATTTCTGATAATGTATAGCTGAAGTATGCCTAAATCTTATAAAAGGAAATGTGCCTGCTTAAACATACCTCAGAATGTTAGAAGCTGCGTATCGTCATAAGGAACATCATTTAAAAAAACTTGCTGTAAGGTAAGAAAACTTAAAATAAAAAAACTATACAAAAAGCGGAGGTGTTTTCTACCTTTACTCTTTTTTACCTGTATAGCCCCTTGATAATACCAATTGCTTGCTCAATGATGTAAGAAGGTATGTTTTTACCCTGTATGGCATTATTGAATCATTGAAATATAATACAGGAACCCTATCTCTGCGACAAACAACAACAACAGGACCGAACAACCTCAATCAAACCATCATAATGCAACAGAGCGGGATAATATCCGCGCAACAGCTTGCCTCCACTAGCGAATGTTTTTGATTGTACGACTTCCAAAGATTTAAAACAGATAAATATAATTATTAAAAAGAGTCGTTTTTAATTTTAGACTCTGATGTTAACATTCAGAAATAAAAAGAATAAATATCAAAATAATTTACAAAAATTAGTAGATCTAAAAGTTTTATTAAATTCAAAACTAAGAAATTCCAACTCTAACATCAGATACTAAGATTGAGTGAAAGAGAAGATAATTTTAAACATGTACTGAGAAAGCTTACCATGAGAGGTAAGAAAACGGTTTAGTTATATAATATTTTAAAGATCAGATTACATGGAACGAGCTCGGATCAAATCCATTATGATGGAGAACATAGCTGGTTCGATTATTGTTGATCTGCATATCGATCTCTCGCTTAATTGGAGGAGCTCCTGTAACAGGATGGCAAGCAGGATCAAACAAGACTTCAGACTATTAATTTCCGAGAACTTTAATCCAGAACAAACAAAGATTATCGGATCTGATAATATTCTAATGTCTCCTAGACCAGATGGAGTCCCTCTTCGTACTCTTTTGTCATCAAGACAGATTAAAGTGATAAGAGAAACACATTAGTTCAAGTGCAGGTAGATAAGAAAAAAAAAACATCATTCTGACCAAAATGATTAGTTCCTAAATTATTTATTGTACTTTTTTATATGATTTTATTGTTTGTAATTTAAAATAATGTATATAAGCTATGTTATCTTTCTGTATACAGATGCTATTTTTTAGATTTGTATTTTAAAATAGTTAATTATTTATTTTGCAAGAAAAAAAAATATTTCAAATATACATTCGTTTTATATCACCTTCAGTATAAATTAATATAATTTTTTTCTTAACGTCATTTTGAGTCATGGAGGCTAAGGAGTAATATTACTTTGATGTTAAACAGCCATACAGTTACGGTGGTTTTTTCAGATTCGCTTCAAAATTCCTCAGATTTGTAATCACTGAAAAATCATTTAAGCGGGTGAGAAATGGTTACCCTCATACCTATACGAAGAAAAATTCCGCACGGAAAAACTATAGTCCCGCATTTATACAACATCTTATACCCTACATTAAACCTAACGAAAAAAAATTTCCGGCACGAAAACATATTAGCCCGCATTAGATTTGACAGTAGATAAAATATAAATCTTTACAATGATGGGTATCCAGTATATTCTTTTTTGTGAATAGATGTTATATTCCAGATGACTTATGTCAAAATCTTTAAAATCAAAGACTGTTGCGCCGCTAGTCAGAGAAATTATAGATTGAAATGCAGATATCCCCAAATATACTGACAGATAAAGGTACAGATTTTTAGGCAAAGAGTTTCGAGAAATATTACTGAGTATGACATAGGTATTACAACACCTTCTCAGTAAATAAAGCTGCGATAGTTGAAACGAGTATAAGAACCATAAAAGAAAGAATGAATAGGTATTTCACGAAGATGAATACCATATCTTAAATATTTCGATATACACAAAGACCTTGGCGTACTCTATATCGAATCTTATCATGAAACACTTAAGAATACCCCTGTAGATATGATGAAGACAAAACCTTCTGTACCTATCAACACAATGGGAAAAAATAAAAGATAACACAGGTGTTAAAGATGAGATTATGTGAGAGTTATTCAGGACTTGATGACAAATTTCAGAAAGGTTGAAGCTGGAATGGTACGATGGAAGTTTTAAAGTAGATACCATCATAGAATTTCCAAGAGACAGGTTAAAATTATACTATCTTGAGTTTTAGATGGTGAAAATAAAAGGAGGATTCTATACACAAGAAATACAGAAATATAGGGAGGTGAAATACTGAGATATTTGTGTCACCTAAACAAGAAATGCTTATCAAAAACAAAGAGCTGATAAAATAGGAAAATAATAAATATGAATATTAGAATTTGAAAAAGAGAAAAATGGGTTATAAATAATCGACCAAAAATCATATCGCTATATCACAACCTTTGCTGCGATAGACCAATCGAAACCCAGTGTCGATGTGTAAATATTTATATGAAATACATATTAAATATAGTATATTATATTTATATATTTTAGTATCTAGAATTATTAACTTATGGTTTTAGTATCCAGAATTAAGAGCTTATAGTTTTAGTGTCTAGAACAAGGAGCTTATATAAAGTTTTAGTTTTGAATTAGGGCTGCGATAACTTTGTTTCCCAAGTGTTTAAAATGAATATTAGATATTTAATCTGGTCCTAATACTTGTGAGTTTTTAAGGTGATTTTTGGATAGTGTTAAGTCGTACTGTCGTGATTCGATGAGATGGGGGGGATAGGAGGTTTTTGTGTACTTGTGGTTTTTGTTATTTTATGTGTTTAATTTTAATTCTTGGTATTACTATTGGTGAGGTGAGGTATTGTTGGGTTTATGGTTGTAATTTTTATGAATTAGTAATAAATTATCAATATCTCCCATTGGTTCTATGAGGTTTAGTGGGATTTTTAATGGTTATTGTATTTTAGCAGGTGGGTTGAGGTTGATAGGTTGTACGTTTTTGCTGAATGCGCGTGTTGGTATATATAGCATAAGCATTATTTTGTTTGCGTATATATATATATTGGTTTTATTATGGTTGATGCGATTTATTTGGGTGTTAATGGTATTAGCTCATAATTATTATTATTCTGATTTATTAATTATTATAGATATTATTATATTTATATCTATTGTTGTGATAGTCCGTGTATATTGGTTATACTGTATTTTCTCTTTGTTGTAACTTCTTGACTTCATTCTTCTATTTTTATTTATCTCACTATTCTATGGATTCTGTTATTTCTGTTATTGTTTGAGGAAGTTTTTTTGTTTATTATAATTGAGTACATCGTATTATTACTCTATAAGCGTGTAGAAGTTATGGGGTATTGAATATATTTTAAAAGGGTGTGATAGCAATATGAATACGCGATAAATTTATGCTCAGTGACATAGCTATAGTAGAATATAAAAGTTATCATTTATTTTTGTCGCATCACTAGCTACTACTATACACCTCTATTTGTTTTAAATATTGACGCTCATACTCTGCATCCGTGTTATAAAGTAATCCGTATACTATATCTAATGTTTCAGATGAATGCGCACTGCGCTATCCGTTATCCGCACGTGTACACTCAGTGATTACAATATATATACTGGATTCATGGATTATATATATATATATATATATAGCGCAACCGCATCACCTAGGACATAACGATCGAGCACGCTACTCACGCTAGCTCGAGCATACCGCTATATGCGTCGGTCATTCACTTAGTTGATATTTAATTTGGCTCATTAGTATTCATATGAGTGAGATTATATATAGTATATATTTATTTATATGAATTTCTTATCTAATTAAATTAATTATTTTTATTGTGAGTATTGTTGTTAATAATTTGTTTTGGTTGGAATAGGGATATAAATATCAGTTTATTATGAAAGGACTATTCAGTTGAGTACATATCCTTCTGAACCTCACATGATCACTTAATACCTGAGTATATAATATGCTTCAATCTGTTCATAAACGCACTATCAATGGTATAATAAAACACACTCATTTACCAACGACGGTAGTAAGCAGGGTGACTCGTCTGATTCTTATTTGTTTACAATGTCGTTCTTGAATTATAGAGGGTCACGTATATGAGTACACATGGTGTTCGTATTATTTCACGCTTTCTCTTCTTCATATTGTTCTTAGCATTTTCGCGTTCATTCTCAGCTAAATTATAGTCGAGTAAGTCGAATACGCTCTGTACTCGTTGTCTAGGGCATTGATTTATTTCCGGAGCATATGTGATTGCTACACTGTTTTCCATACATTTACGCGTATATGAAATCGTGAACCACATTGAACAGATTAGTCTTCAACAGAATTCGCTGGGTGAGATTGAAATTATGGGCGGGAAACATGACAGTGATGAATATTAGGGGTGATAGTGGGGTTCTGGTTAAAGTATATACTTACTAAAGTCGTCGAGTAGGTAATTTAGTGTATTATATACTGTTGTATTGATATATATCTATATAATATGAGATGTGTATAGATGGGAGGTGTACTATATAAGTGTGTGTGTGGGTTATGTGTTATATATGTGTATTAGTGCTGTATGTGTGTTGTGTTGATTAGTATTGGTTGTAATGTGTTTATGAGTGTTGATGATGTATGTAGTTATGTGTGTGTGTATTTATGTGTGGTGTGTGTGGTGTGTGTATTGTGCTCTCGCTAGATAGTGATGATCGGTGGTGCTAGCTTGCTCATTGTATTCAGCTAGGATATTGTGTGTGTTGATGTGAAGGACATATCGTAGTGCAGGCGAGTATATTGCTAAACATGTATGGCTTCGTAACGTGTCGTTACGGAGTTATTAGCGATGAAGCAAGCCAGAAAGAGGCTGGGATAAACGAACACGTCCGTCTCTAGTCATCCTTTATGTCAGATATGACATTCGATAAATAAGCATACATATATATATATATATAGTATTATATATTATATCTATATATATATAATATACTCACGTATTAAATAATGACATTGAGCAAGTGATTATCCAATGCTTTTCCTTAATTTTCATCTCGGCTAATAATTTAAGTATTTAATTATAGAGTAATTTTTAGGCATTTAAATAGATGGAATAGTTAGGGGATTAATAATCCGTGGACAAGTTAGGTTGCAGTATAATTACTACTCCGGATAGTAATAATTAAAATTATTATTTTTGGTAAATGTTATTTTATTATTGACCTTCTGCTTATTTAATTGAATATTACAATAGTGGATTATTGGATAGCGTTGTTTACATGGTAAAATGCTTGTGTGTTTGATTTTGATATTTTAGTGTGGGTGATTAGTATTATAATATTATATATAATTAATATATATATTATATATATAATATATATATAATTATATATATACATATATATTAATGTTATAATAATTATATATTATTAATCTATATATGTTATATTAATATATAATATATATTATATTAATATATATTATATATATCTAATTAATTATGATATATTATATATATATATAGTATAGTATCTATACATAATATATATATATATATATATATATATATATTATATGTATATATATACTTAATATATATATATATTAAATTAATATATATTATATATTATAATATAATATATATATTATATTTATATATATAGATAATTAATATATATTTATAATATATTAATATATATATATATATAATAAATATAATTAATTTCTATATATAGTACTATATATATATAATATATAAAGGATATTAATAACTAACTTTTAATTCTATTGTTAATACTATATATATATATATTTATATATATATATACTATTAGTGGCGAGTCATGGATCACTGAGTTACGCACCGTTTCGGTGCACCTCAACTGCGTGTGATAGCTAACTCTTTTGTGCTATAATTTGATTATTATAATATATGTATAACACAGAATCTAGGTACAGTTTATACATTTTCTTGGATACTAATGACATAAGACCGGTTCTTGTTAAAATTTTGACAAGCACTAGTGCGATCTTACACATATAAATGCTTAAAAAAAATACTCATACGCACGCTCACCCTCGATGAATAGCTTAATTATAATATATATATATATTAATATATAATATATAATTATATATAATATTATAATTTATATATAATATAAATTATATATATATATATTATATATATATATATATATATATATGGATATATAATATATATATAGTATTAATTTTATATATATATTAATAATATATATATATATATATATAATACTTAATATACCCTAATAATTTATATATTAATTAATATATATAATAATATTTTAATATTTATATATATATATTATATATTATATTATAATATAAATATATATATTAATATATATATATATAGGTATCAGCTCTCTAGTAAAGACCACTAAATCCATAATCTCATAAACTACAGCCAAGCTACTCGGGAAAAGGTAATACTATTGTTGTGAATCTACTGGTAAATATTTAGTGCGGAATAAATGTAAAAAAAAAATAAATAAATAAAATAAATAAATAAAAATATAAAAAAATAATGATTTATATTTCTTCAATATAACTTACAATATGTATATACCGCGAAAAAGTACGTGCGAAGTTGATCACGCATATTAGAAATTTTCTACTAGATTTCTACTTAGGATAATACAGTATATATAAAATAACTTACAAATAGCTATATATATACTTTTTGCATATATTATCTAAAAGTAAGAGTAGTATTTCCTGACCTCCATTCTTTAGAATACTTATATATTATTTATATATATAAAATGGCTTAGTCTAGAAGAATTTATGCGACCCTGAACTTATATTTTATGTGCCTTATCCTGAGGCAAATATATATAATCTAGTAAAATACTACATAATATTATATATATATATATATACTATAATATATATATATTATATTAAATATATATATTATAATATATATATATATATATATATATATATATATATATATATATATATATATATATATATATATATATATATATATATATATATATATATATATATAATATATATATATATAATATATATATATATAATCAAAACATATTAAGATCATATGCTGATAGAAGGAGAAAAGCATATATGTTCTAAATCATAAAAAGAGATATAATGAATTTAATACTGCAAAGACCAAAGGTTGGAGTTATTTGGAATAGAGTGTGCCTTTCTTATTGGACAAAGATATGAAGGTGTAGCAGTAATGATGGAATGCTTTAATGGTGTTCAGGCCACGTTAATCGCAAAAAAAAACAATACCTTGTATGTTCATAACTGACCACACATTCCTTAATCTATCCTTGAGACATGCATGTGAGGTAGGGGACCAGGATAAGTTATGGGCTCCACATATATGTTGCAACTCTTGTTCAGTTATACTACGAGAATGACTGAAAAATGACAATGAGATGCTATGTAGATTGGCTGTTGTGCCAGGGGAAATTTGCAATACCATACAAATGAGAAATTTTTTACAAAATCATCAAAATCATAAATTTCCCAGGCTCTAAGCTTGCCTTTGTAAATTGCGTACCAGTATGTTGACTTTGATGTTGTAACACAGTTGTGGCTAGAAAGATTCAAGATTTTTGTGGAAGAAGAAGAGCCCAACAAGCCTTCCACATCCCATGACCCAGATTTTGAGGTAAACGATGATGCATCGCACCGACTGAGCCAAGCGGAATTGAGTGATCTCATTCAAGAGCTTGACTTGTCAAAGGAGAAGGCAGAACTTCTGGGGTGAAGACTACATCAATTTAATCTTCTCCAACGTGATGTCAGGCTCTCACAGTACAGAGAATGTCAGAGGGATCTCCTTCCCTTTTTTGAGAAGGAAAACAACTGCTTGTTTGCTGTGACGTTCAATAGCTTGATGAAATGTTTGAATTTGAACCATGATCCAACTGAATGGAGGCTATTCATAGACTCCTCCAAGCTTAGTTTAAAAGCTGTATTACTACACAACGGTAACTGCCTTGCTTCTCTATTCCTGTGGTTGGTCGATTTGGCCACTTTTCACTGAAAGGAGACTTAAGTGCAACATCGGCCAGCTCTCCTCGACTCAGATAGACTGATGGTGACCACTGGTGGAAAATCTGTGCGAGTCTCAACGGTGCAATCGGTTGTGCTCTGGTAGGATTGCACCAGGGGTACAGCTGAGTACCGTGGTTTTTGATGTATGTGGGACAGTAGGGATAGGAAAGCACATCTGCAAGATTCACCCAGGCTGGCCTGCAAGAAATTTTGACTCTAGAGAGAAAAATGTCGTTGCCGAGTCTCCTCGTGGACCATAACAGATGTTCTTTTTTCCACACCCCCTTCACAGAAAGCTAGTCTCTTGAATTAAATTTTGTTAAAGGCTATGTTCCGTATGGAACCAGGAAAGAGAGGCCTTTAAGTACTTAACGAGAACTAAAAAAATTTTTCTAGGTTGAAGTGATTGAAATGGTTTAAGGAATGTAATTTTTTCTGTTCCAGCCCCAATTTCCGACAACTTATAAGATTACTGCCTTTAACCTATTCATAGAGGGGAAAAAGGGAAGCTTGCAGGAAGCCCCTTAAGGGGAGTTATACATGGCATTTCTAGGCATAGAAGAGATGATATCTTACATTCAGTTGGTGACAGTACTACTGAATAAAAATAACATAAAGAATGCAGCATGCTCCTTAAAATCCATTTTCTCCACTCCACGTAGACTTTTTCCTTCCTAGTTGTGGAGCTGTCAGTGATGAACACGGGAAAGATTCCATCCAGGATATTTCTGTAATGGAACAAAATACCGAGGTCGCTGTTGGAATTATATTTGTGACAATATATGCTTGCGGCAGTTACTGCGTGGTC
Organism: Trachelipus rathkii; assembly: GCA_015478945.1. Taxonomy (NCBI): domain Eukaryota; kingdom Metazoa; phylum Arthropoda; class Malacostraca; order Isopoda; family Trachelipodidae; genus Trachelipus; species Trachelipus rathkii. The sequence continues at coordinate 26,820 of JABUQX010029621.1, forward strand.
TGTTGCGTTTAGGGATACTCCGGGAATTCACTTACAAGAGCAAGCAACAACCAAACGAGTCTCATGAAGCCCGACCACATAATACTCCTTTCACGCTCGAAACCTGCCAGGTATTCAATTACCATCAGATTTAGAATCTTAGAATGTAGCTGTCATTAAAAATACTTAAAGTGCACTTTCAATGTTGTTGGCATTGTTAATTAAAATGGTTATCGCTTCTCTTAATCCTTTAAAATAACATATTTCCACACCTATTATTTCTCACAGAAACTAGAGCTAATAAAGATTTTTTCTTTGTCATATTCGTTTTTCTCCACCTCAGAACTTAATTAGAATTAGATTTTTTGAATCTCTGGAATTTCCTCTCAAAAAATTTTTTTTTTGCTATGCCAGTGAAATTTAATACAAGAAATATTTAACGATTCGGCTGAACTAAAATGTTTCCTTTTAGTGGTAGTATTTTACTATACCCTTATTACCACAATATTAATTCATATCCATCCTTATTTTTATATATATTTAACTTTATATATATTTTTTTTAGTATTATTTATTTGCAATTTGTTATATTTGCTGATGTTAACAGAACGGCGAAGCAGTAATAAACCGGTATTAATCGGCAAATTAAGTACCGAACCTAAATTCGACCGATGATTGCTAGCTGCGTTGTCTTTTAATCCAATTTCATATAGCATTTTAAATATGATGGGCGTATCAAGCCGATATCATATATACTTATATTTATATATTACTATATATATATATTGATTATATTAATATATATAGATATTTACTATATTGGCTACCTACTCTTATTATACAAAATCTATAAAGAAAGCATATATATATACTAATATATATATATATATATATATATAATATAATCCATATATAGTATATTTATATATATCATATATAATATATAAGTCACTTTATATATAATATATAGATATATATTAATATATATATATATATTATATTTGTATATATATTATTATATATTATATATATAAATATAATACAAACATACAAATTCATATTCTAGTATTTACATAGATTGAAATTGTTCATCGCTGTCTGAATAATGTTACTATAGCCGTTTTAGCGAATGTCTTGATGAGAACTGCAAAAAAATGCCCGTCTCAAAACTGAAAAAATTCTCTTCAATAATGTGGTACTGCCTCAGGTTGCCTTAACTTTTCATGACCCAAAGAAGGTGAGATTTAATTCTCTTCTCTCTCTCTTCTCTCTATATAATATATATTCTAGTAAAATACAAACATACAAATTCATATCTAGTATTTACATATTGGCTATTAGCTCTATTACAAAATCTAATTATATATATATATTCTAATATATATATTTTATTATATAAATATGATATAATATATAATATATTATTATATATATATATATATAATATACTATATATATATATATTATATATATATATATATATATATTTATATATATATTATATATATATATATATATATATATATTCTTGAGTCGCTGATTTGGAAAATAGTTAGAACTTTTTTCTTGAGTATTTATCACTGATTTAATTTATTATTATTATATAAACTGGAATCTAATAATAATAATAATGATAATAATAATAAGTAATAATAATAATGAATAATACATAATAATTGAATAATAATAATAATAATACAATAATGGAATATAATAATAAAAATAAAAAATAATAATAATGGATGATTAATATATATTGAATAATAAATAATACTATATATTATAAATCATAATTATAATAATACATAATAATGGGAAAGAAATTATAATTAATCATAATATATAATAATCAATAATAATAATAATGAATACTTATTATTGAATATTATTAATTATCTTATATTATATAATTATTTATTAGAAGTTGTTATAATTATATGATTCATATATTATTATTATTATTATTTATTATTATTATTAGTTATTATTTATCTAATTATTATTATGGCTACAATTAATTATTATTATTTAGTCATATTAATGTATTATAAAAATGGAGGGATGTTAGTTAGTCGTTGTGTTAGGTGAATCTTCAATATAAAAGCAATCGTGGAATTGATTGGGATTTCATAAACAATTTAATATTTATAAGGAAAAGGTCTAATTTTGGCTTAAGGTGACCTCATTTTAGTTCCAAATTAGAAATAAATATAAAATTCTTAATTTTCAGCCAATTTTGACCAAATTTAAAGCAAACCGAATTTTCAAGTGTTTTTCTGTGTCTGTGGTCGTTTCTTTCGAATTTGCCTTTTTTTGAAAACCATTGTTTTTAGATATATCGATTCAAAATCTACATTTTTTTTCGAATTGACTTCAAAATTGAACTAAACATAGATGTGTCCATTACCTACAAAATGTACAGTTTAGAATTCTTTTATTTGACTCCATATCTCAGCAATGGTCGAATTTGAAATCCTACTTTATTTTGGTTCTGAAAATGAAAAATTTTGATAATTTTTTTTTCTGGTATTGTGATCAGGATGAAATTGTCAAGGCTTGTGTAGTCGGGGGAGTCACGTTTTTTATTTACAGCATTTTTTGTATATGTAGTAGTTTTGGATTTGTCATTGGAACAAATTTTTTTAAAAAAAGTTTGGGGGAAATTTTTTTTAATTTTTTTTTAGTATATCAAAAAATTATCTACGTAAAAAAGATGAAACTTTCCCGATTATATACGCCCTGAAAATTTGATGTTTATCGGATAAGTAGAAAAAATATATCAGCATTTCACTTTTTCAAAAAAAGTTGTTTGAAAAAGTGAAATATTGGTATATTTTTTTTCTATTTATCCGATCAACATCAAATTATTAGGGCGTATATAGTCAGAGATAGATTACTTAGATAATTTTTTTTGTACACTCAAAACAAAAAATTTTAATTTCCCAAAAACAAAATTTAAATTTGTTCCATGGACAAATCCAAAACTACTACAAATACAGAAAAAATTATCGAAATAAAAATGTTTCTCCCTCGACTATTTAAGCCATGAAAAATTCATCTTGATCGTATTATTAGAAAAAATGTTATCGCAATTTATTATTTTCCAAACCCGAAAAAGGTAGAGTTTGAAATTCGACCAATTGCCAAGATCTGGGGTCAAAAATCAAAATTCTAAACCATACATTTTGAAGGTAATGAACACATCTATGTATAGGTCAATTTTGAAGTCATTTCAAAAAAAAATTGTAGATTTTGAATCGTATTTCTAAAAGCAAAGTTTTTTCAAAAAATGCAAAAACAAAAGAAATGACCTCTAACACAGAAAAACATTCGAAATCGACGTTTTAGAGATCAAAAAAGGCTGCCGTTTGCTTTTAACTTGGTCAAAATTGACAGAAAATTGAGAATTTTATGCCGATTTACAGACTGGTTTAATGTAGTTTTTTTTTTAGATTGGCAACTGGTCTCAAATATTATGATTATCATTATAAATATTTTGATCTGTCGTACAGTAATTGAGTTTTACCAGTTGACTATCATATATGTTCACAGGGGAAATTTCTTTAAAACAAAGTATTTGTTATTATTATTATTATTATTATTATTATTATTATTATTATTATTATTATTATTATTATTATTATTATTATTATTATTATTATTATTATTATTATTATTATTATTATTATTATTATTATTTTAATGTATGATTTTGATGCTTTTCAAGCATCCTGAAAGTATTTCTTTCAACAGAAGAATTTCTTTAAAATTATTCTTGAATAAAATAAAACAATTGATTTAAGTATAGTACCAAGCTTTCGTCCGTACACTTCGGACATTTTCAAGGAATAAATTTTATTTTAAGATTTTAACAATTTTTATAAAATAAATGGCGTGTAAACTAATAACAAAAATAAATGAATAAAATTAATAAATTTAAAAGTTAGAGAAGTTAACTTACATTGACTTTTTGTCATTTAAAGATGTTTAAAAATTGGACATTTCATTTATTTTTCTGTTTATATTGGTTTATGATTCCTTAATGAAGAGCAACGATTCCCTGAGGCGCAATTCATAAAAATCATTTTTTTGTTATGATGGAGAAGCTTTCTTATATGCTGTTATTGGGATTGTGGTGTTCTTCTTTAAAATGTTGAAATATTTTACTCGGCTTATACTTATGTTGCGGCATTCTCATGTTGAGGGTATTCGTTGGTTGTATTTTATAATATATATATATATATATATATATATATATATATTATATATATATATAATCATTAAATATATTCTACCGTATATATATATATGTATATATATATATATATATATATATATATATATATATATATATACCACCGTATCAGTTGTTAGAGAGAAGGATTCTAGTCTAAAATCCGTGTACGAAATAAGTACACACAACATATTACATTTGCTTTGTTCATTACAACAGGTTACACAGAATAATTTGGGATTCTTCTTGTTAAACACTTCGCTTAAAATTGAATTCTGTCTCTTCTGTATATGTCAGGGTGGCTTTAAAAACTGTAGAAACTTTTTTGTCGTTTTTATACAATCTTTTTTTTTATATTTTCCCATTTTCCCTACCCGTGTTCATTTGGTTCTTCAATAGTTTAGTGACTAGCTTCCACACGGTTAATTACATTATTAACCAAACATACTAGAGGAGGATTAATGCCCGTGGATTCCATCGTTGTATGTCTACTCTGACAATACTGTAGGAGGATTTGTACAGGACACAGAGTAGCAAGAAAAAATCACGAATTAAGTCGTATAACAATGAATAAAAAAAAACCTTTATCAATTATAAATTCATGACATGGTCTAAAACTCTTTCCCCTTTGATATATTATTTTTGTTAATTGAATTTTGCCATTATTGACATTGCAATTGTGCTATCATTTTATTGCTTATATTCATTAAAACACTCAATGAACTTTCATCTACGTAATTGATAAAGCTTTATTATTATTATTGTTATTATTATTATTATTATTATTATTATTATTATTATTATTAGTAGTAGTTAGTAGTAGTAGTAGTTAGTAGTAGTAGTAGTAGTGTAGTAGTAGTAGTAGTAGTAGTAGTAGTAGTGTAGTAGTAGTAGTATTCCATTACAAATGTTGACACAATTGCAATGTCAATATTGGGAAAATTTAATTAACAAAAATAATAAATCTAAGGGGGAAAGTTTTAGACCGTGTCGTGAATTTTTAAAGATTTTTTTTTTCATTGTTATACGACTTAATCCTTGATTTTTTTTTTCTTGCTCACTCTGCCTTGTCTTTGTGTTCTCTGCCAACGGTATACCTATAACATGTTTTGCGTGTTATGGTGAACTTAACTTTTCTTACTATGAAAATATCTGCTTCTACCTACATAGAGGTATAATATGTTTTGCATCCTTACGATTGGAAAAGTGTTTGTTCTACAAGTTGTTCCATACACCGGAAGGTAGTAAGTGTGTGCAGAATATAAATAATTTACAAGATATAAATAATTTACAAATATAATCGTATATCGTTTTCTTTTTTAAATAAAAAATTATCATCACAAGTATACTGATTGTACTTTCCTTCCTTTGTTTTGACACTAATTTTAAATAGATTAATACCTTTTTCATACAGAATAATGAAATAATTTTACATCCCTTTTTTAGTAGTTTTTATATATTTCAGAAACAAAATAAATATATTATCTTTCAAAGTCTAAACATGGTTTTAATTATTTTTCCAGCTTTTTTATGCTTTTCTTTCCGATGCGGACAAATTCGCCGATCTTCAATTTTAATAACAGTCGCTTTGTCCCGATTACTCAAAAAAGTTGCCAGAATAGCGACTCCCTCAGCATAAAGGCAGATTTTGAACTAGAGCAAAATAAACACAGAAACAAGGAAGGTGTTCCTATAATATTGCCTTGCAGTCCAGGAGGTAAGCAAAATGTGGTTAGAATATATATATTATATATAATATATATACTATGATATTCGATAACATCTTTTAAAGTTATTTATCTCTGAAAATATCTAATATAATATAATAAAATTTATAATTAAAGTTATATAGATCTTTTAGGGTTTCATTGTGGGGCTTATAAATTCTTTCATGTAACTGTTTGTCTAGTTACGGCCATAAGGTCAGTTATTAGTGATAAACACCTCATAAAATTATTATATATATAATATATATATATATATATATATTATATACTAAATTTTCTTTCTATATACATTAGGTTTTTTATTTCATTTTCATAGAGCTTCTGTTTAATGATTTTTGGAATAATCTTGTCTCACATATAAATTTAGTCTGATATTTATCAGGATAATATGATGCAGTAATTTGTGTCATATCTCTGAGTATTTGAGGTATTGAAAAGAAATATAAAATAATCATTTTATTATATATATATATATATATATTATATATGTTTTGAAAAATTGTGAAAGTGTATAAATTCCATATAGTGTGTGAAATAGTGATAGATTAGTCATATTTGGTTATATATATAATATCACTATAATAATGATTAATAATACAATATCTATAATAATGTTATGTATAATGTGTGGATTTTCCTCACGATCAAGTGAAATTATTTTACACTCAGATTCATCAAGAATTTCTAAGTAATTTCTAATATTTCATGTATAAATTGCTTTAAAAATAAAAAATATGGTAATTATTTAGTAAGTTTTCAGCAATTTATTTCATATTATATATATATTATATATATTATATATTTATTAATTTATAATTATATTATTATATATATATATATAGTATATATATATAATATATATATTTTATATATTACATATTATATAATATTATTATATTAGATTTATATTAATATATATTATATATATAATATTATATATATAATATAATATATATTATTATATATATTTATATATATATATTATTATAATATATAATATATATATATATATATATATATATATATATATATATATATATATATTTATAAATATACTATCATATTATATATATAAATATTAATATACATATAATTATAATATCATTTATAATATATATTATATAATATATATATTATAATTACTAATGTAATATTTATATATATATATATATATTTATATATATATATTATATATATTATAATAATATATATATATATATATAATATATTAATATATTATATATTTATTATATAATTATATATATATATATATATATATATATATATATATATATATATATATAATTATAATTATATATATATATATATATTATTAATATAGAGCCTACGCTTGATTGTGTACTCTGAAATAGTGGACGAATCGCCATTAATCAGACTTATGTGACGTACAATGTATATGGGAAATACTCGTTGTGTAACATATAAAATATATCAAAAAACTTCTACGGGAATTATATTTTTATTATTAGGGTAAAGTGTTTGAATATTAGCACGTGAAATAAATTTCTTTTTATTTAAAAGATAAAAAGAAAAGATGGAAAAAATCGTATTATTCAGATTATATATACTCCCTATTTTTAATATGAAAGCTGAAATGGTACAGTGATAAAATTTATTATTTATAATTGGTCAAACAGAATTGCTAACTGTATGTATCAATAATTATTGCACTCATTTATATTATTGTATTAAGTTAATAAAAATAATGACCTAATCTCAATAGATTTCCACCTGTGTCTCCTTTATGATCTTAGAATGCTTTAATAGGCGTGAAGTCATAAGTGTTACCTCGTCATGACACTTATGTGCCGTTGTATAGAACGAAACAAATACGATATGCGCATATTCAGTTATGGAATGGTATCATTCTATATACTATTAGTATTTGGGACTCGATTTCTAGGGTTACGTACACCATCTATCTGCTAAAAACTTTAAATATAGACATTTATAAATTATTTATAACGTGCCTTTAATAATTTTTCTAATAGTCTAATATTTTTTATAGAACTGTAAGCATTTTTACGACACTAATGGATTAATGATAAGAAGATTGAAATCATTTTCTTTGGTAATCTTGTTATTAATTTTCATTTCTTATAGTGCTGATTAATTAAATACTAAAAAATAATAGTATAATAAAGTAATAATAAGAAAATTTTAATTCATTTACTTCCATTTGTAATAAATAATATAATTAACATTGCTAGAAATAATTAATAAATAATATATAATTTTTATTTTTAAAAAGTTTTACTTCTAAGGGATTTAGAGCTTATAAAGGTTAGATGTCATTATATAATAATTATAATATACTAACTCAGAATAATTATATGATAATTATGCATATATGATCTATATATATAATTAATAATGATTAATTTAAATAATAATTATTAAATAATAATTAATTATCTCTCATAGATAATGAATTTATTAAAAGTGAATAATAGCATAATACCTCTATACTACTCATGAATGATAATAAATATTGAATAGTTATAATATACCTATAGACATAAGTAAATAATAATATTATACCTGTAAAAATCTTTTAAATCTGATCAGATCACCTCTCATTAATTTGAGGGTTCGTGCTACGAAAAATTTGGATTCACCTCAAGCTGCAATCAGATTTCAGTTTATGGATATTAAGAGCTGGAAAACCTTTTAAATTTGCAAATGAGGGAAAAAGGAAAAAATGCTATTATTTTGAAAGCCCTATCAATTCGAGCAAGACTTTTCCATTCTCATACACTTAAAAACAAAACACAAAAATAGATTAAATCCTAAAAGTACAGTATATCCTAGAAATATTGTAATTTGTCAATCAAAAGGACTTAATTGATGTATATATGATTAATACTATATAATATATAGTGTTAATTATTTCTTATTCAAAAACCTGAATATTAAATCTTTTTTTAAATTTTTAGAAATATCTTATGGCTTCTCAAATAAGTAATTATATGACGCTAATATTTATATCTAATAAAATTTTCATTAATTTTTTTTTAATGCTAAGTTTAGATTTCTTTTGATGCCGTATATTATTATATGTATAATAGTCTGATATTTAATATGTTTAAATTATCATACATAAATACTGTATTTTATAATTTAACATTACTATTTTCAGCTTATATGATATAGTAGCTTCATATAAGTATGATATATAAACTAATGACTTAATCTCTGATTATGAGCGTTTATGTCATTTATGTATTTTCTTTGATTTTGTTAAATTAGAAAAATAATAATATAATATTGTACATATTTTTACACTATAATTTTAAATGCATTTAGTTTCTTTTCTCTCTCATTGTTGTACCACAACTGTATTATATTTATATATATAATATTATAAATGAGTTATATATTAGGTATATAGATACCCAAGAGAGTTCTGCGACCACTGACCCACTGGTGTTTCTAAAACCTTAAGTAATTAATATTGTCTAGTAGTTAAATGTCGGGTTGGTATTATTGGTAAAAATTATTATTTTTTTCAACTATTAGTTGAATAAATTGTCAGATATATAATGCATAAAGCTAGTTATTAGTGATAATTTTCTCTTAATATAAAGATTTTATTTAATAATTTGAAAACTATATATTTATAAGCAATATCTATAAAAAAGATCAATAGAAAAGTACATACTAAATGTATGATTTAAAAAAAAAATAATTATGTGATATTTTTTTTCAAACCCTGGTTTATCTCAAGTAAATAATTACCAGTAATTCGTACTTGAATGTATATTAATCATGTAATCTTCATTGGTAGTACTTATATTACTGCTATATTATGAAGATTAAGATTAATAAGATTAAGAAGATTAGATATTAAAGTTTAAGCAATTTATCTAAATTTCTTTTATTATATTTTTTTTTTAAATTTTTATTTTTTTATTATTTTTTTTTTTTTTTATTTTTTTTTTTTTCATTTTTAATTTTCTTTTTGCGAAAGCAGGATTACGTTTATCGTTTTATAGTTATATATTCATTTTGTACATCACAACTCTAATTAATAATTACATTTACGTGAAGTGTAGTTCTAAGAAAGGTACACAAGTATCAAACCTTGCTACTGATTTCTATGTTATTTTATGAAATTTTTATATTATCCCTATTACTACATTACAAAGTATAGACGTAAATTTGTTAGTATCCTTATAAATACAAAATTTATATTCTTTAGGCCGAGACGGCTAAGCTAAGTGGCTACCTATAATGATTGCAGACACTACTATCGAAGATATATATGTATTTTCTCTAGGGAAAAATATGTCTATGGATAGTAGCATAATATATTAGGTAATGTTTTATTTATTATTTATATATATATAATTATATATATTTTAATTATTATATTATAAGGCCATCTTCTTTAAATAATTATTTATATATTATATATATATATTTTATATATTACATAATATTTAATTTATTATTTATAATTCTATAATTATTTATTTAATTATTTTTAAATTATTTAATTATTATTATTATTATATTATTATTTTAATTATTTAATTATTTTTAGTATTATTATATAATTTAATATTATTTGTATTATTATTTTTATTATTTATTATTATTATATTATTAGTATTATTATATTATTATTATTTATTATTATTATATTTTTATATTTTTATTTTTATTTTATTTTATTTTATATTTCTATATATATTTATTTATTTTATAATTTAATTAACCTCTCTTTACTTCACTGAAATAGGTTTAAATACTTATCAATATTATTTAATTATTATTATTATTATTATTTAATTTAATTTATTATTATAGTTATTATTATTATAATTTATTATATTATGTAATTAATAATATAATATTTAATTATATATTAATATTTAATTAATTATTTAATTAATTAATTTAATTAATTATTGTTATATATTAATTATTAATATATATTATTTTTTATATAATTAATTTATATTATTATTTTAATTTATATATTATATTATATTATTATTATATATTATTATTAATTTTATATATTATATTAATCCCTCTACCCATATCACGAAGTTGCCCTCTATTCTCATTCCTCACAGACTCAATTAATTTCTTGCCTCGACCCATGTCATTTTTACTTTCTTCTGTTACCACACTTCCATCTCTACCTTCAGATAATATTACTAATTTTTCTTAAAAACTTTATTATCAATCACTCTCCAACCAATCAATAGTATCATATATCGCTATATAAATATAAAGTAATTTTTATTATTCATTTTTTTCGTTATTATTTCTCGTCATCTCTCGCATAACATCCGTACTCCACAACTCGATATCATAAATCGGACATTGAGCGTGTTGCGTTTTATTTATCCCTTTGGGTTATTGGTATTAGCTTACTATATCTCAAACCTTATTTTATTCTTATACGATACAAACTTATGATTTAGGGAATAACTTACATATTACGTACCACCATATCCTTATCAGCTTATATTAATATATATTATATATGTATACTTGCCTCGATTACATAAAAACACTCGCTTAACGTAGCACTTCTACAATTTCCTTATTGGAGAGACTCACTCTCATCCGCGTCTAAGAAGAAGGATTAGATAACGCGTTATCTCTCAAGTATATATCCAGATTGAGACTTGATAGGCTCTAGAACAGGACTCCAGTCGGTCATAGATAGGGGAGCCTTTTTTGCATCTGAGGATTAGATATAATTGAGCATCGCATTCTCATTTATATATAAATGTGCATTGCTTGGGCTTTATCGGCTAATTCTTCAGCATAACTTACAGATTTATCCTTACTTATCATATTACCCTCTTTTTTACGTTTTTCTCAGCTCAACTCCAAATCTATATATCTTGATTCTATTACAATTCCTCCCCACTGCCTATTTGAGTGAATGTCTCAACTTCGTTTTATATTTATTGCATATTCTCCCTTCCAACTCTCCTGTCATGTGTTCTCGATTTGTACATCTCTCCTCTCCTCGGCGGACCGTCACTCCTCTCGGAGTGCGGTCTCTTCCCCTCGATGCTCTCGGGCTTTTCTTCTCTTCCTCAGTCGTCCGGCGTACCCTTACTCTCTCTCTCTTCTCTATCTCTCTCAGGCTACTATTGGGTTATTCCTTTTTTTTACCTACAATTTCAGGTCCTGCCCCTACTTTTTTCGGTGCCTTGAACATTTAACCGTAATAATTTCCTGGTAAGCCTTAACACCATTAGTAACCATAGTTTTTCGTTTCTATGAGTGCACAGAACTAGTCATAGTATCACTCATCAAACACGTGGTTTATGTTTCCACTTCATAAGTAATCTCATATTCAGGAGTACACACTCACATACACACACGTCCAAAAACACAGCACATACACACTATAACCTTTGGGATGGTGCCAAATAATTTTTTGTTCTCTTCAGCCCGAGTTTTCATCTATTCGAAGGCGGCCATCATAAAAATATACTAATATATTATACTAGGAGATAATCTATTAAGTCTATATAAAAGAATATTGGATTATATCCTATATAGTATATTTCAACATATATTAGTGATAATATTATTCCAATATTTTATATTTATTTCCGTTACTATTATATTGTATTACCAGTGTCCAGTAATTACTATGAACATATAACCTAGAAAACAGAATGCAAGACATGAATTAATGGCAACTCTACACTATTCCATTGAATCTTAAACTGTATAAACTTTAGAGTGTCTACTGGCATAAGACCAAATCATCCTCAGCAGCCGGGAGATAGTTTAAGTGAAGGTGAATAGTGACTAATTATCGGATGAGGTCGATACAGTGGTTATAGCATGTGTAATGTCATTATTTTTGGGGCAGGAGCAATTAGGTGAGAGTAGGAGGAAATCCACGGTGGGAGTTATTAACTCGTTGTACAGAGTGTGCTGAATACAAGCGCTATAACTCGAGGAGTTTAACGTGTTAACTAGAAGAGTCGATGCAGAATTATAGCATAGCATTGTGTATGATTATTTTTCTATAGAGAATTACTGCAAGAAATGGTGAATTGAGGCATATTAGGAGTATCTTTAACAGAGGGCCCCGTTGTAATAAGCACAAGTCTAGTACACGAGATAACGGGTAAAATATACATACTAACTATAAGTTATAATAATTCCGATTTCCTTACAAAAAAGAGTTGATATGACTGACTATGTATCTATTTCCTAACCAAATCTCATTTCTCCTTTTTAATAGTCGAAAATCATTCAAAACTTGAACATTATTTTTGAAATAAGATTAGTTTCTTATACATCCGGACTAAGCATTTTTATATTTTCTGAAATTGACATTATTTTAAATTTATTAATATTAGTTTTTCATTTACAAATTTATGTAAATGGGTATTAGTAGTAACGTATATAATTATATTATTTATCTTTAAAAATAATATATATTATTATTATTATTATTATTATATCATATATCATTAAGGACATATAATGTGTATAAGGTTTGTGCGCAGTTTCATGATTATTTTATTTATTGTAAGATGATTTTGACTGTAATTAACAATGTTATTATTATTTTATTTAGTATTCTAAGTAAATACTAATTAAAGACTGTAATAAGTATAAAATATAATTAAATCCTAATGATATACCTTTATTATTGTATTTGTAATATTATATATTAATTAATTTGAATTTATTTTATATTTAGATTATATTTATATATGATTTTTCGTAATTATTATTATTTTATTAATTTTATTTATTTTTTGTGTGATTATTTATTAATTAAATTATATTTAAGTTAAATTATGTTTATTATATAATTATTATTTTTTTAAAAACTGATCCTAACCTTGCTTTTGAAAACCTTTGTAGATTTTATTATTAATTAGATTATAATAATATTATCATTATATTTTTACACAATTAATATTTTGAGGTCAACATGGCTTCTCCATCTACAGAATTCGAAATTGTTAAAAGATTTACCGTGCTTTTTTTATTTATTTAATTATTTTTATTTTTTAACAAAATCTTTCTTTTATTTAATTTATAGTTAGATTCTAATTCCTTATTTCTTTACATTACTATCCCATACTGTTAAACTAACACTCTTTTTTATTTTATTTTTTTTGTTACTACTTTATCTCTCTTGAACTATAATAAGAGAACTTTTTTTCTCTCCACTTTGTTACCTAAAAATCTTGGTGCCATCGTTTAACGAGTTACCCTATACTTATATGAGTGACGTGATTCGGTACAACGCCATTAAAGCATCCTAATAAGCTTAAAAAACGCCACGGTTTGACCGTTCCTCCTTGTTGCGATTTATAACTGCCCAGTGTAAGCAGACGAGCCCTTCCATCCACACACTACCCCAATCTTCTTAAGAAACCCCTATTAGTAGTAGCGGGGGACAAGCGAAAACCCCGTTCCCCTTTTATTATGTTGTTGTCCCAAAAACGAATTTTAATTGATGCTCTTTCTTTTTAGAAATTTTTAACAGCCGGGTCAACTATATAAAAAAAGGAATTTAAGGTGCGCGGAATACTATGGCGAATCGCCCTTGCGCTCCTTAAGAGGTGATGTAAAATACAATACGTGAATTGCTCTTAAACTGTATCTGTCCAGGACAGTGTATGTCTCACGTATATATGCTAATACTCAAAGAATCATAGATGAGTTGCACTGACACGCCTCCCTGAGTACTTTCGTGAACGAGCTCTACGATTTTCTTTCTAGTACGGTTCCTCACTGCCCTACTGTGGTATTGAGTAAAAACATGTTTGTTTATACGATACTAATCTAATTGTTACTACGGCATTTTAGTCCTGATATATTAATTCCTGCAAATAGTAGATAATGGATCTGATTCGATTTTTTAGTAGCTGACATGACACACGAGTTCGCTTTTTTTCCGATCAGCCTCAATCGTTGGCAAGAAAAGACTGTGATCTTTAGCCAACGGTCCTTACAGTTCCTTTATAAAGGTAAATATCGGAAATGTTCTTTTTATAAAACCAAGACAAATGTTAATATAATTACATTACCAGTGATCAATTATAAACTGGACGGTAAGTCCGTATAGCCAAATATCGTTTACACCTAAGTTAAAATTTCAAAATACCAAGTGATTAAGAACCGCTTACCACTATACACCTTGAAGTTAATTGTGGGGAGCAAGGTAGCCAGATCCTAATGTTTGTTTTGGTAAGGTGATGGTAAATTTTTGTAGCTCTTGGAGAGATTATTTTTCTGCCTCATAATGGTGTTAATATGTAATATGGAATTCCTCATTGTTAGATTATAAATTCCTCTATCCAAAACAAGAAATGAAAAATACAATGTGATTTGGAACCGTAAAGCCGAGACGATGAAAGCCTTATTACTCCGTATTAGCGATACATGATAGTCAGGTGAGCTAATTAATAGAATCTCGCACAATGTTGCCTACTCTCTCTCATTAATTTTTTTTCCTCTTATCGAGAACATGCTCTTGTTTACGAAAAGATTCATACCGGTTTACTCGTTCCTTTTCACGTTTGGGTATGTAAAAGGATTTAACATGATTAATGTGTTTGTTTTTGATAACCAGTAATTTCTGTTAAGGATACGTGATTGTTCTCATTGCAAATGTCTCACAACTTTTTAAAAGAAGCCTTGTTAAATTGACCCTGCAACTTTCCCGGTGAAAGCATCCCATAATCGACAGGCTCTAATATTCTTGATTGGAAAGATCCTAAGTAAACTCGCTGGTATGAACTCTTATAGATGCAAAAGCTTAAATTGTAGTGTTAATAAAATATTCTTAAGTCTTAATCTCGTATATTAATCATTAATGATTGTATTACCCTTAATTTGTTAATTATTACTTTTAGTTTTATAATTTTTATTAGTAATGAAGATATTATAATGTGAATAATTATTCTAAAGAGCATAAATTGGACCTATTATTAAACTAATACATAATATCATACATTTAGGCTTAACCCATCTTTAATATATTTATGAACATTTATATAATAAAAGTTAATAATAAATTTATTATTTATAATAATAGGGTAATTATTTTTCCAAGTACTGATGTATAAGTAAAGTAGATCTGAACATTTAAAATTATATATTTTAATAGCCCTATAAACTTATATAATCGTTTTTAACTTATTATCTATGCTCTCTTAAATAATATCTATATATACTCTCTCTGTGTATGAATATATATGTACAGAGTTAAGTACTTGTGTATAATATATTTTGTGAATCTATATTAATTTCCTCACATGAAGGTAAGAATTTCAAAAACCACAATGTGTCGACAGCCGGCGTTTTTTTTAACGTTGGTATCCCAGTAGGATAAATCCACAAAGGTACATAAAGGTGCTTTTTTCATTTCGAGACTTTGTATGATTTTGATGCCTATCTATGCTTTTTCTCGTGGCAAATTCTACTGCAGCTGCTCTTTTCATTTTTTTGTAAGATGGGAGTTAAAGGAGTGTAATAAGCAACTGAGGTTTTGGCTGTCCTATTTTTCATCATATTTGGTTCATCCTGAAAATTCGGATTTGTTTGGAGTGAATCAGCAGAGGTTGAAATTAAGCACATAAAATAAACTTTCACCAATTTAAATCATCCAATAAAAATCATACATAAAGTCTAAACAGGGGAAAAAATATCTCATGCAAGAAGAAATACACTCATCCTTAATTTATAACATATTAATTACAATAAACATACACTTAAGTAATAAATCATATAATACTATATAATATTATAAATTAAAATGATTTAAAAATAGTTAATCCCCAATAGAATAAAATAGGGGATTTGCCCTTTACTTTATTATATATATATATATTTATATATAGTATATATATAATATATATCCTATATAATATATATTATATATTATATATATAATATATATATATATATATATTATATAATTATATTATATTATTATATATATATATATATATATATTTATATATATTTATCTATACATATATATTTATATCATATGCACATATACATTGGATTCTATGCATTAAGTTTAGAACTAAATGGCTTTTCGCAAGTAATGTAATTTTAAATTTTATTTATACTCATACTTTGATTTTTTTCTTTCACAAGTTGAAATATTTTTTTACAAATTTAATTTTTTAATATAAATGAATTTTTTTATCATATTCCGGAAAAAGAGTATTTAATATTTTTATTATCAAGGGATAAATAGTTAGAAACTATAAAATCTAAAGAATTTTTTTTTTAATTCTGAAATGAGGAATTTTTCGCCTAGGCAAAAGAAATAAATCGCGCTGTTTATATTTGTGTAATCTCGCCCACACAAGACTAAATGATTTATTAATCGAGATATGTTAAAATAATTCGCTAAACAAAGAACTTCAGCGAAATTACTCGGTTTTCTAATAAAATCTTCCTCTATTTTACCGAAAATTAAAAATAAGAGCATAGCCGTTACAGAATCTACGCTCACATTATGAAGTTCATAAATATTTTTGTTGACGCTCTCGATATTTGATATCCTTGAATGAAGTTTTGTCATTGTTTGGAACACGTCATCTTCATCAGTAATTGTTAAGGCCATTCTATTTACGACGAAGATCGATTGAATTTGCTTTGTCTTTTTTCAACCCATTCCCAACTCCGTTATGAATAAGTAATATCTTATTATATAATATATAATATATAATTAGTATATATATTCCTATATATATATATATATTATGATATATATATATTATATATTATATATTATTATATATTAATTATATATAATTATATATTATATATATATTATATAATATATATATTATATTATATATATTATATTATATATAATATATTATATATAATTTATAATATATATATAAATATATATATATTATATATATATATATATAATATATAATAGTTATATTATATATATATATATATATATAGTATATATTATATATATAAGTATGTTTTATCAAAAAATCAAAAGTAAATAAAAAATTTTAAACTCACGTGTGTTTCTTTGAAGAAATCAATTTAAGCGAGTCACCGTCGAAAAAGTCATTCATTTCTTCGACGCTTCTAGTTACTTTCACACAACCTTCGAGTGACATTTTTTCCTCTTTGCAGCTGCTAAGAAACACTTTTGGAAATTTATTCGTTTTTACCAACAAAGACCGCCATCTAACTAGTTCGAGGTCTCGGTGAATGAGATATCCAAATTTTTCATCCACCGCGTCGTTATTTACGTCAACCGTGAAAAAAAAATTATTCTCATCCGTGGTATTTAATGATTTTGCGACATGTGTAAAATTTTCTTCGCTATAGGGCCTTTTTTGTCTTTGGAATATTCTTTTAAAACACTTAATTCCTTGGAGCGACATATCAGTAGAAAAATTCATCGGTTTGTGAACCTCCCTCACTTTTACTTGCATAAAATCAACGTGTCGCTCAACAGTTTCGGATACGCCCACCCCGAGCTTTACTATCACGAAGCAATTATAATTCATATTTCTTTCTTTATGAGTTAAAAGGAACGTATAAAATTGGTCCATCAATTTTCTCCTTTCGCCTTTGCGCGATATTTCTGTCATTGATAGCGACGATTCTTTACCCTCTGGCGTTGCAAAGTGTTCGTCATTTTGTGATCTTATGTCTTTCACTTTAAACGAGCGTAATTTTGAGTGATATAAAGTTGGAATTATATTTACCTCTTCAAAATAGTGCAAAAAGCTCGGTGATCCAAATCTTAAAAGAGGCTCTAATTCTTTAAGACCCTCGTAGAAATTTCCTTTATTTTGGGGATTTTTTGTCGAACGAATCGTAATTTTGAGATGATACAGACATCTTTTCAGTTGCTTTCTTATAATTTCATTGTTTTCTTTTTTGGATGAGTAACGTTTTATAGCGGGTTTAAATTCCACGTAGATAGAGACATTATCGCCTTTTTTATGAATGATTAGTCTCATATCTACATCGAATGGTGTAAAGACATATTTGGAAATTTTTACAAACTCCTCTTTATCGAGATCCTTAAAAGTTATAAAAGTTGAAGCCCTTTCGAGTTCAAAAACGGAATACGATATGAAGCAGCTTTCGTCGAAGCTCTTATGTTGATCACCGACTTCATCGACGGCACTTTGGTTAAATTTTTGTTATAATAATTTTTTTTATTATTATATTATTATTATTATTATTATTAATATTATTTTTTATTAATTATATTATTATATTATTATATTATTTTATATTATTGTTATTATACGATTTGTACGACATTTCTATTTGATAATAATACGTTTTTCATATTTTTTTTCCTGAAAAGATAAAAACAAGAATATTAATAAATAAATAAACAACAAGGATATAAACCAATTACATTAAATTGGTTAGAAAGCGCTTGAAGAGCGATTTCTTCCATCGTGATTTTACCTGCTCTCACACCATCGCCAGAAATTGTGAATCAAGAGGGTGGATCATCGGTTTTAATACGTAGTGAAGTGTAATTAATTTTGACCCGCCCTCTTTTGATCCTTAATGTGTAATGTGCGTCCTCGCGCGATGAGCTTTACTGCTGGTTGAGTTATTTGTGGCGAAATTTTGAAGCAAAGCGCGGAAGGGAAAAGGTTATAAACTCTTCAGCGTTCTAAGATCTTTTTCTCGCGATTAATAAGAGCACGTAAATGTCGAACGGGTCGTGTATAAAAATAAAAAGGCCTTTAAATAGATTTATCTAAAGAGGACACGGAAGTTTATTTAGCATTCGCAGTTCATCGACCGACTACCTAAATTTTAACCGTTATAAAATTTTGCAATCATAATCTGTTTATTATTCGCTGTAAAAGAGAAAATAAAACCTTCAACGTTCGATGACTTCTCAATTCAATCGCGATGATGGCCTACGCGGAAATAAATATTTACGAGGTTGATTTTAACGAAAATCGCCATTCGATAGTCGAGTTCACGGCGCCTATATTTATAGCCGGTGATAATAGGAAAAAAAAGCAAAAACTTTGGTTCGAGGAAAATGTTGACGTTTGGAGACGGGGAACGGGTGGAGACTGGAAACGAGTGGAGACGGGGAACGAGTGGAGACGGGGAACGAGCGCGGATCTGGACGGGGGTCAGTTCTCAAACGGGTGGAGACGGGGAATGGGTGGAGACTTGGAAAAAACTCGTTTTTTTAATTGCGCAAAATAAAATTACAGTATGATGCGAAATTATGGGGCCATAGGCCACCGAACTAATGAATACGAGGTCGAGTATTCATTTTTCCTTTTCCTAAGAAACGACACTATGAAAAAGTGACTCCTCATGGGAACTAGACCTCGACCGTTTTCATTGGATCAGAGTGAAGTGTTTGAACGATTTTATATACGAATATATGTTGAAAATTACCTTTTATCGGGACAGAATGAACAATCCATAAATAGAATTGAAATTTAGTTTAGACTAAGGTAAAATAAAAAAAAATCCGTTAATTTCATTTATTTTTTAAATAAATTTTTGATAATTGAGGTTGTTGATTTTTCCCTTAATTTTACATCCTAGACAATTGTAGTCGAAAGTGAGCAAGTTTACAGAGAGACTCGGATGTTTGTCGTCGTGATCAAAACAATTTAAACTAACGTAACATTTTTCGGTGGAACGGTTCCGTAAATTCCTTTTC
>JABUQX010029622.1:0-35797 GCA_015478945.1 Trachelipus rathkii
TATATATATATATATATAATTATATATTATATTATATATATTATATATATATATATATTATTATGATATATTATATTATATATATAAATTAATAATATATTATTATATTTAATATATAATATATATATACTATATAATTATAAGACAAATTTTTTTTCTTTATAAGATCAATTTCTATTTTTTGAGAATAGTATATTAATACATATATATTGATTTGTATTTTTATTAAAATGATTTGAATTATGAAATATAGGAATAAAACGAATATTTTATTATAATATAATTACAATACATAATAATTAAATAATTAATTAACTATAAATATATTAAATTAAATTATATATAATTAAATAATATATAATTATAATTATAATATTAATTCATAATAATAATATATAATTATATAATTCATACCTACTGGGGTTTTAGTATAATGTCTTAAGTTTAAATATATTTGTACAACATAACCTCATGAGAGTAAATAAATATTTATAATATATATAAATTAATATTTTGAGAGCTAGTACGTACTAATCTAATATTTTTTCCTATTTAACCTCGAAATTCAGTAACTTGATAAATTCTCATATTTTCTTGTCAAATTGTTCGATCTTCCAAATAGAAATCGCTCAGCAAGCCTCCTCCTCTCTAGTAATACGTGAAAGTAATTTAGCGAACATATAGATAAAATTTATCCTATCTCGATAAATTTTCAATTTATATTACATCTCATATATAATATATATTCATCTAAAATACTTGAATTATATATATTGTTATTGTATACTATATATTTATCTATATAATTATATTTAATCATAAGTATGCTACGTACACGAAAATTCCGTAATTATTTACAATTTAATGCTTCAACATTATCTGTGTGGTATCTTTGGTATTTATTATATTTATTAACTTACTACCATATAGTCACATTGATTTCATAATATTAGGATATATCTACTATAATATAATTAATTTTTATTACTACGTATTAATTAAAAATATTTATATCTAATAATATAATTAATTAATAATATGATATATATAATAATATATATATCTAATATATCCTTAATTATCTAATATATATATATATGCTATATAATCTTTATCCATTATATATATATTATTTTATATTATAATCTTTATTATATTATTATTATTATAATCTCTATATTTCTATATTATTATTACTTATATATATTGTATTATATATTAATATATATAGCTATAGTTATATCATATCTTATTATCTATATCTCTAGTATATACTATACTTATTTCTAATTATCTATTATCTAACTTCTAATCTACTATTATATATATATACTACTATGTTATATATATATATATATGTATCTATATAAATCTATTAATAACCACTATATGAAACTGGTTTATTTTCTAATCATATTATATTAATTTATTATATAATATATATATCTTTAATACTTATATAATATAATATTTATAACTATTAATATTATATAATATATAATTATATAGTATATCTAATTATAATATATATCTAACTATCTATATATTATATATATATATGATATAATATAATATATATACGATTATTATATATATTATCTATATTTTTCGTATATATATATCAAATTTATAATTAAATATCTTTAATGTATATTATATATATAATATAATATATATATATATATATATAAGTATATTATATATATATATATTATTATATATTATAATATATTATTATATAATATATTCTATTAATAGTATATAATACTATATAAATATATATTATATATATATATAATATAATGATCTATATATATCTACTATAATCTTAATTACAATTAACTATTACGCCTATTTATTTATATTTAACTTAGTATCGAATTTTCTAGTAAATTATAAACAAACAAATCTAAATACTGTAGTTTTCTCAAAATAATATAATTTCTTTAATTAAATAATAGTAATATTATTTTTATTATATCTATATAAATTATTAATCTTATATATATGACTTTATTATTCATTATGAAATCTTTATGATATTTATCTTTAATTATTTAATATATATTATACTTAATACATCTCTAAGTTAATTTTTATTTTTAATTTATTGTTTAATTATGTTAATTTTTAATTATTATTTATTATTATTATTTAATTATTATACTCTCTTTTCATTTAAATTACGAATATCTATTTACAGGATTATTAAGAAATATTATTATGGTATTCTTATTCTTATATATTATGGGTAATTCTTATAAATATAATAGATTAATAGATACTTATGATGTAAAATTAATCAATATTATTTTATAACTGAATATTTTATAATTTATATTAAAATAAAAATTAATTTTATACAATTATCAAAGTATTCAGTTCATATTTTGTCCTTTAGATCAATATATATAATAATTATAAAAATATCTATACTGAATTACAATAACTAATGTCATTAAATATATTTAACTAACATTAATATTTTGCGTTAAGATAAAACAAATATATTTGTTTAAGACCTATATGAATAAACAAACATTGGATAGTAGATCAAATATGTAGCAAATATATATATATATATATTATTAGATATATATATAATATAATATTATAATAATATAATGTTAAATAATATAAGTATTTTTTATTACCTTGTTATTAGTAATTTAATTTATTATCGTTTTACTTGTTATATAGTAATTGGAATATAAAAAATATATTATTATTAATTTGTAAAGCATATAATATTAATATATTATATATTGTATAATAAGTTTATTATTTATATCATAATATTTTATGTATGAATTGTGAGTATAATAAGTATTATATTTGTGTGTGTGTGTAGTTGATGATGTCTTGATTGTTGACTCATATGTGTTGTGTGTTGCTAGTTAGGGTGTAAATGTGTGGTGTTTGATTAAGTATAATGAATACTGGTTTAAAAAGATGTCGCCACAATTAATAGTTGGTTTAAATTTGGAAAATTACTATTATGTCTGGTGATATACATGGTTGTTTAACGAGTGTAGCTATATTAATAATCAGTATCTTCGAGCATGAATGGATAATGACTAGATGATAAATTAGGATATATATTTACTATGATGACTAAAACTATAACTACAATAGTGATGTGCACTCGATGGGAAATGTTGGGTATTTAAATGTAGATTTCTAATTAGGTATTTCGTGTTCATTATGTGTAAGGTATGATAATGAATATATTATTATGTTTTATGAGTAGCGATCATTGGTGAAAGCGCTATTTAATAAAGATATAATATATACCGAAAGTTTATTTGTTTAAAGGACATAGTTATACAAAATGCATTTATTATAATTTATTACTAATTTATATATTACACAAAGAATACTTACAATTTCTATTGGACCTATTAATAACATACACTATAGATATCCTATATCTATAATATAATATTAAGCATATACTTGTATAAAGTTAAATTAGGAATGAACTGTGGTATCTTTTATGACCTAAGTGTATTAAACTCATACTATATTGGATGAGATCAGGACCTTCATCTTTGCATTTTTCTTAAGGTTTGTAATAAAATTTGTGAAGGTTCAGAAGTAACTACTTCTAAATACTGCTTGTTCATGTGGATACTTTATGGTAAGCCTAATATGCTATTTGTAGTTTGTCTTAAGTTTTTATTACATTAGTTGAAATATCCATAAATTAACTACTAACTTAAAAATGCAGCGAACTAAATGATAAGTTCACAAAGAGTGCAGATGCAGTACTCACAGATTTCTTTTACAGTATTATAATTAATATACTTAAATATTGTAAATAATGTCACGTATTCATAAATAAATTTTAATATATACCTAATATAATATTTTAGCTACTGTTTTACTATAATATCTCATTAATACTGTGTGAGTTTGGAGATTAATATTGGATCGTTATACTTGTTTTCTCTTTAAAATAGATTGATATTCTTGTTTTTCAATATGTAATTGCTAATTTGCGAACGGTTAAATCGTTATACTAAAGCATCATTAATACTTCAGTTGTGGAATAAACAAAAGTAAGAACAGTTGTAATTTCATAAGTGAGTGTACTCACAATGCCGTCATTCCTATTGAGGACAATATCGTAGAGCGCTGTGACAAGTTTCTTAACCACAACGCTGTTCTCTGCTTATAGAGAGAAGAGATATAAGACGCAGCGCTTGTGATTTATTTCATAGTGATACTAACTAAAATCTCTAAGTAGTTATACTGCGCGAGTGAGTTTTAAAACACAAGAGAAAGTATCACGATGCGACACAAGTATAGAATAGCACTACTCTCTACGCTCTCAATGAGTTATTTAAGGTGTTTATACTCTGCAAAATGATCGTACGTCTCATATCAGCATTCGATTAGTATAGTTTTGCTGAGCACGATCTTGACTCGATAATATGGTAAAGGTAATTCGAGTATCTTGATTTTTTTTCGCATCACTCTCTATATCGGAATAGGTATATTGTGTTGTAAGATGATCGTCACTGACATCTATATATGCATATTATGCAACATAACTTAAGATAATAGAACGAATCTATTATACCTGAACATACTTAGGTGTTTCTCTCCCAGGATCACTCATGTCAAACACATTAGTTTTTGTGATAATTTTAAAAAAAATAATCTCTGCTCTAACTTTTTAATTATAAGTACACTAAATATAGCTAATTATTTCTTTCCTCATGCACTATTTGCATGACACACATTATTTTCGTCAATTACTTGAGTTATTGTTTGTTTTAAGTTTAAAAAATCATAGGAGTGTCTAGATATAGTAATTATGAATTTTTTTCTATTTAGAGAGATTCAATTATGCCGCGCATCTCTTATAAATAAATACAACATAGGTGTGTGTGCGTGTATACCTTATAATATCTATTCATTAATGGAGTTTACTATATTTATTATATATAATTGTTATTATTATTATTATTCTATTATTGATATTAATATTATATAATATAATATCTATCTTTATTTATTTATACATATTATTTATTTAATTTATTGATCATATAATTATGTATTTATATTATCTATTCTATTATTATAATTATTATTAAATATATATATTATTATATATCAATTATCTTTTATTATATTATATAGTTATTATTTTATATCATTATTATTATTATATTATTTAATTTATTATTATTATTATTATATTATTTAATTTAATATATTATTTAAATTATTATTTATTATTATTTGATATATTATTATATTATTATTTATATTATAATTATTATTAATTTGTGAATTTTATGGTAATTTATATCCCGTGCACTATTGTGTACACTCACTACCCTCTATTATATGGGTGAAGCAAAGGAGGACATCTATTTGAGTGAGTTTTAATATAATATATTATTTTATATAATATATTATTATTATTATATTATTATTATTAATTATTTATAATTTTATAATATATATTATTATATTATTATTATATATTTAAGTATTATCTACTACACATTCTATCCTTTCATTACAAAAGTCTATGATATCTAATTTAACAGATATGCTAATTCCTTTGAGTTGTATTCCATATCATTTTTTTTACAGAATTCACTCAATATGCAATTATATGGAATGGCAATATTTATACATACCTATAAATTACTATCTGGTTTATATTTTATGTGGCCAGAAGTTGTAAAATATAATTATGAACAATTATCCTGATGAAGCTTACCACTTAATATATTTATATTACATTCTACTAACTAAGAGTTAATATTTTCCATTCACTTGGCTGGACCATCTCAAAACCAAAGTGAATTCTTAATTTTTGTAAGCTCCTTTATTTCTACTTTTTTTATTTTTATTTATCTTGTTAAATTCAATTTAAAACATCTCTTCTTCTTTTTTTTATCGTCATTTCTTTGATTTATGTACTTTCAGATCTTTGCTTCTCAGTAAACAATAAAAAAAAACTAGCAGACTCCAACACTTTTGGCATATATAAATTATTCATATCCTTAGGTATTTTGAGCTTCACTTCAAATATGATATTTTTATTACCTATCTCTCATCAGAAAACAATGTAAATTTACTTATATGTTTCACTTTAATTTTGCATTTGACTTTATATAGAAAAGTATTATTTAATGTCATATTTAAATATGTATAATCGACATTTATTATTATAATTAATTATTATATTATTATTAATTGATTAATTATTATTCTTATTAATTATTATATATATTACTGTATATTATTATTAACGTTAATCTATTTATTATTATATTATTATAATCTCATAATATTAATTGTCGCAATTCTACTCATTATCATTATTCATCTAATATAATCCATTTATATTAAATTCATTATCTATTCTAATTTCAATCATTATACCTACTTATCTATTCATGCATTTAATCTTATTACATATTATCCTTATTCATATCAATTTAATATTATATTACTATTTATTTAATTTACTATGTTACCAAGTCTAACTTAAAACAGCATCAATGAGTAGTGGTATCTACCAGTCGAGTGAGCGTTATAATAAAATAAAGGGTAAGTATCTCATATTAATAAAAAATTGGAATACAGTAGCAGATAAGATAGAACCCTGAGAAATAGCTCTGTAATAGTTATGTAAGGTTTTTAAATGAATACTATGAACAAGTTACTACAAGTAGTCTTAGCTGGGAGACTGTGAGATTAAGAACATATTTAATATCTTATGATTTCGGAGTCATTTGAACATAATCATTATAAGATAACCTATAAGTATGTTCGCTCGCATAAAACTTCAAAGTGTAATGAGATATCTCTTTGATGAACAGAAATATACTGAAGGATAAGATATTCCTCTCAAATCACGGGAGAGTGGAGTTTCCATATACGATTGATAAGTGTGATATTAGTGTGTGATTTATCTAATTATGTGTGTGAGAATATTGCTCGAGTGTGAGATATTGGGAATTTCTTATAAATAGATAACGACAATCATTAATATCAGATTATTGCATTGTTCTGAGTGACAACATACGAAAAACCGATGAGATCACAGCAATCTTTTTAAAAATATATTTATAAATGAATAAATTCTTGTTATAGTAAAACTCATGAACTTACTTCTGCGTTTGAGAAAGATATAATATCTAAATTTGATATATTGTGTGTCAGCACTATATGTACACGCACAATATGATGGCATGTTATAGTGTAATAGACTAATAGGAATCTTATTAGGTCGTGTAAATTTGGTATTTGGTAAATCGACTTCTTGCCAGTTGGTTCCAAGCATTTAGTGTTCTCTGCTGGGTTTCATCTGCACCTTAGAGTTAACGTGTAATTATCTTGATGAGAAAGAATAATATTACAATTAGTTGAATTGAGATCCGTTCTACGAGATTACAGTTAATATAGACGTGTATATTTGGTATGAGGAATTATAACAATTTGGACGGGAGTTTAGGAAAATATTACTATTATAAGAAATCTATAAAATTATACTATTTTGTATATTAATTCTATGCTATCTATATATAATTTATATGTTATTACTATATGCTAAATAGTTTGTACATGGTTAATCATACTTTGTGTCATGAGCCCACAATTATATTCTATCAATAGAGTGCGACTCGTACTTCTCACTGTTAAGTTTTTATTTTTGCGAATGTAGCTACGCCTAATTGAGCCGATATATTTTCAGAATTGCGTCTATAAAAATTCTTAAGGATACTAACATTTTTTTATATTTGACCTTGTACTGGTTTGTTTATTGCTCCGCATCGTGAAGCTCATGGATAGCGATTTGTGTGTTATTGGTAACTAATGAATTTTTTAGTGAGAGGACTGGAAATTTTAATTTGTTTGTGTGGAGTCTTTTATTCTTTTTGCTCTATTTATATTTATATTTCTCGCAAAATCTGAGTATATATGTTTGTTGTACATACGCTCTATAATCCAGAATGTTACATCAATATTTCTTTTTATATATAAATATGAAAAGTTCGTTCTCTATTTTAGTACTCATATATACTTTTGGTTGTTCGAGATCGTGTGCTCTCTACGTTATGTGTGGTGAAGTTGTCTCGCTTTTGTATAGAATTCTTTTGTATACGAGTTTCTTGACACGTATAAACATGTGTAGTCAAGCTCCTACTACTGGATTAGCTTCTGTGTTCCCATCTCTGTTTGAGGTACTTTGTGTTATTGATTAAATTACTACATATAAATTTTTACTGTTAGTAAAAATATATTAAAGAGACACACAAACAACAATTATGTCATATATTCCTCTATAAAGGTTAACGACCTTCACAAGTATAGGCATCCAGACATTGGAGGACGTTCACCTGAGGGCTCAATACGAACTCTTTGCGGATGTTCTTCTAATGACGAATGCTGTTAAACTGAACAGCTACCAAGAGTACTATAAGATTTTTAATTATTATTTTTTTTTATTGTGATTTTTGGCTTTGAACAAATATAGGATAAACTTAATATACATTACATTTAATCTCAACTTCCACACTGTACAAACTCTATGATTATTTTTTCACTCTACTAATTTTTCAATAGTTGATCTTATATATACTTATTATCTATTTTTATAATATAATTAATGATTAATTAAGTAGTTTAAAATTTGCTATATTTATTAGTGACTTATTTTATTTTACTGACTACATTGATTTTTATGTAATCTTCTGCTTCACAGATACTGTGTCTGGATAGATAATAGTCTATTAGAAATATAAATGTTGTGTTATTTATAGCTATATCTTTAATTTCATTTATAAGTAGTTTAAGCTTAAAAAATTTGTAAGTTGACCTGATATTCACGTCCCGTGATATAACGGAATTTATCTGCTACAATAATCGCCTCACGTAAACCTCGTTCATTACAATTTAAGGATGGAGGTGTGCTGAGATGGTCGTGTGCGGCACTCTCGATAAAATCAGCGTAGAGATATTATCGAACATCCTTTCCTTTCATGAATTCGTGAAGCGTTATTTCATCTTGATATTGCTTGCGATAATCGTGAGAGTAGTCAATAGATAATTCTCCATTAACACATAGTTGACTCTGGATCTCATAGTTTGATTCCATCAGCTCCATTGAACAACTTCTTTGTATATTATAATTAGTTATATATATTCATTTTGACAACTAGGTGCTCCATCAGAAGCTAGACTCACATGCAATTTATTTTATGTACATAACATAATTACAGTTCGATTCTTCATCGTGCTTATGATTCTAGAGACTATTAATCGAGCATTGTCTATCTTCTCATTAACTCAGCCCTGTTATAGCTGACCTACACATCTGCCGTGTATTAAAACTTCGCTTAACATTTACCAAGAACGAATTTCTATCATCATCTATATTAAGCTTTTTACTCTATATCTCTATTTTTCTCTTCGTTCCCTATAAACAATATTTAAAAGGTAAACCAATCTATTTTATTTGTATAAGATTTTTTCTTTCTTCTCCTCTTTCTTTCAGAATCATTTATTCTTGTGTTTTTATGTCGTGACTTACAACAACACACCATAATGTTTTTACACCAACTTTGACGACCGCTAATCTAAATATAATCCAATAACTTAACTAACCTAACTGAATTTAACTAACTTGAACACCTATCCTACTAATCAATCTAACTATACTTAAGCCTAACTCTAACTAACCTGCCGAACCAAAGATTAACTAGCGACTAACAATGCTTCCTAACCTTTTAAATATAAAAAAATGCCCATATAGATAAAACAAATTGTCATAAAATATACCCAATTCGTTTTTGTATAATTATTAAATAGAATAAAATTCAATTGAATATTATATAGTATAACCTATATATCAAATATAGTGCTATCATCTATCTTTATTATTATTATTAATTTATTATATTATTATTATTATTATTCATTATTATTTTAATTATTATTTAAATTATTATCTAATTTATAATTTTTATAATTTCATTATATTATTTATATTGATTTAAAATTATTATTAATTTATATTATTAATTTAGGATTATTTAATAATTTAATATTATTATTTATAATATATATTTATAATTTTAGTATTTAAATAATAATGAATTCTAATAAGTATATAGTAATTTATTCTGTGGTAAATTACGTTAATAAAATAATCTGATGATCACCTGTAAGGATTCCCAGATTGTTAAATATTTAAAATCATAAATTCCATTTTCACACTGTATACAATGTGCCTATGTGTCATAAACTAAAGATCACGGCAACAGCCATCCATAGTCTGATAAAGTGATATCTATAATCTAATCCAGATTTTTTAATCTTTTCTTGGGATCTCTATTTATATTATAAAATCATTCATGTTTTTTATATTTCAATATCCAAGTGCTCTCTATTACTAATAATTAATCTAAAATTATGATAGTTAATAAATTAAAATATTAAGATGATATATAAGTAATAATTTAATATATAAATTTTGTAATAAAATTTTTATATAGTATAAATATAATCATATACTTTCTATTTTATGATGATATTATTATATACTATGTTTTTAAATGCTAATCAAATTCAACCTAATCTTTCAATATATATTGAATATAGTTAAAACTTACTATATTATTATTCTTTTATTAATCTATTTTTATTGATTGAAGTTATAGATTAGTGTATTTTGCTGCTATAGATCAGATTTTTATTTAGTTTTGTGCTTTTTAGAGGATAATAAATATTACATAGCTCTATCTAAAAATATGATGAAGAATGTGGCTCCATCATTGTGTAATAATACAAAATAATTCAAATAACTAAAATATTCTGCGTAGTAGTGTACATTGCAGATGTAAGTATAGTATATCATATACTTTATTTTCTATATGTAATAATGAATATTTTGTGGATAGATATTTTATTTCCTAGAAATGTATAATAATTATAAGAATAATATATAGTAATAATACGTGGCATTACTGAGTGAGATTATGAATTAGCTTAATAAAGATAGAAATGAAGATAATGAAGAATAGAAAAGTTGTCTCTTCTGAGCTTTACCTGAGTTTTATCTATCCTATTGTCTCTGTTGCATTTATTAATCTTGTCTCGTTTCATTTGTGTTTATCCATTTTTATCCAGCTATCTCTATGTTACACGGAATAGTATATGATTAACTGAATGAAGTTATAGTTGTAACAAGTTAGTTATTATTTAATATTTTTTTTGGATTACTTCATATTCGTATAATCTCAGGTCGAAGATATACACTGAGAATCTATGGTGCCTCAATTATAGGGTAGAATAATATATCAATATAGTTGCACATTTACATACTAATACATCAACATATTACTATATATATATATCCACCTTGCTGCTCCACATCTTCACAAAACTACATAAGTCATACAATGCAATCATTCCGTATCATCGCAATATAGGATAACTCTTAGACCTCGTAAGTATGTTATTTTAATGATAAAACTCATTCGAATATATATAATTTTCTTAATATTAAATATAGTAAGTTCTATAGTGTAAGCGCTGATGAAGACAAACATATAATGTTTTAAGATTCTGAGACTGTGTGGAGAGATGAGCCACGATACCTTTTCCTATAATTAGAGAGATGAGAAGAGTAGTGAGGGAGAATATAACTTGATTGAGATGAGGTGTGAGAAGATGAGACGAGAGAGCTAATGATTAAGAGGTATGAGAGAGATAGAGAGATGATGTAGAAGAGAATTGTAGAGAGATGTATGAAGGTGCATTATATAATATATTAAATTGAGTGTCTTCAAGCAGAGACTTTTTACATTAAAATTGTACTAATTGTGGTGTGTAGTAGCACAGTTTAGTTAAACTCTAAATCTATTTACTTAACTAAAAATTTTAATGCTTTTCAAGAATTAAATATCTATATATCGCATATGCCTCTATTGTAAGTTTCATTCGGCAGATGGCATATATATTGTTAATATTTTTATATGAATAAATATATGACATTCAGGGTGAGTACAACATAGTTAGTTGAAATGTGACACATATGTAACTATCGAATCATGGAATAAGGTATTAAGCTATTTACATAGTACAATTTTATAAAGTTGGGTATATAAAATAATTTTAAGTTCGCTTTAATTAGCGCTTTAAGATTAAGATATAATCACTGATTGTGTAAGAATTCAAGACTAACAAAGTGTGGCGATTTCGTCATAGACTAAGGTGCGTACTTAAATATTATTATGAAATGAATTTTAATATTGTATACTTTGCAACGTTTTTTCGTTCAAATGGATACAATCATGCTCTCTCGATATCTCCCATAATTTATATTACTTAAGCTATTAAGACTTTATAATGACCGATGTTATGACAAGAGAAATACACCGTGTACCATTGTGCAACTTATCTCAAAATATGACTCCAACTCAACATGCATATTGAATATTATTACAATAAACATAATAGGATATAGCAAAAAAATTTATTCATTCTTAAAACTTACATTAAAAAAATGAGCTTAGTATACATGTCTCATTAAAAAATGGCAGAGTAAAGAGCATATAAATAAATAATAATACACTTTAATTATATATAGTTACAAATATAAGAAATCATAACAACTACTTCTTGTCATATAAGCTAAAGTATATTATTATTGATTTATTAATTATCATATTATTATTTACTCATAGCTCATTAAATTATTAATTTATTATTAAATTATTCATTATTAATTCTATTATTATTTTATTATTATTAATTAAATTATCTAATCTAATTTATATATATTCTATACTTATTTATTATTAATATTATTATTATTATATTATATTTCATATTATTAACTTTATTATAAGGTCGTGATAGTAGATTAGAGCATATCGTCTCGCATATAGATAGTCGACTGCGAGCAGAGATGCGAATTCCTTCATCAGTACTGTCGAACGAGATACCGAGGAGCTTGAATCTAGACATAGTAATAAAATACAGTAGAGAATTGAGAGTTTATTCAAAGATACGTGTATCGGATGGCGAAATGATTATTAATTGGAATATTGCGATATATAGTTGTTAATGAAGTGATAACGAACATGTGTTTATTTGTCGCACTTTTGTATATCGTATTGCGTATCATATGAGTTAAAGGACGTAACAGTCATATTATTTTTCGATGTATACTCTCTGTAGATAAGCTAAGAAGGGCGACGCTTGGTAACTCTCAAGATAGAGATGACCACAACCATGGGAGGATTAAAACAGTTATATGTTTGTTGTGTACATAGAGACTCGTGATATATATATATTTATAATATGAAGTATGAAACTTATAACAAACCATGAATCTTAGGGCAATGAAGTTATCTATTCACGTTATATATATTATTATTGGTTGAAAGATAATGGATTATAGTCGGTTGATTTACGTTCTTCTGATTGGTTGAAAATATATATATGATAAGGAGTAGTCTGTCATTTATTTAAGAAGTTTGGTTAGATAAGAAATGATTGTTATTAAGATTTAAATTTTCACTCATTGTGAAGCAAATAGTATTGAGAAAAGAGAGGCAGAGCAATATAAATTGGATTTATAGCTTTATAATGGTCGTGAAACAGGGCATGACTAGGTAATTAATAAGGTGAAAGCTCGTGACAGTTGTATTAGTAATAATATTTAGGTAATAGTAATATTTATTTTTACTTGTGAAATGGATCAAAAAGTATATCATATGTCGTATAAATCGTGAGCGTAATCTGTAAGAATAATAATTCAGTAGAAAGTGAATGGTTAGTATAATAGTGGGGTGAGGCAGGAATGTTAGTGTCTCACATAGGATTTATCTCTCTTATATTGTATATATATATATGTAGTGTGAAAGAATTAGATATAGGGGTGTTAGACTGGGGAACATCTTTCATAATAAATAGAGTAATGAAAGATGAAGTCATTGGAATACAGCTTATATGTATGATCTCGATATTCTATAATTTGTGTTTTTGTGTGGAGCGAATCTTAGATAATTACAGTTTCGAGTGGATTTAGATATGAAGTGAGTTCTATTGAGTATATCTACACGTGAGTGTGTAGTCATAAATGAGATATTAGGTTATTTATATAATTAAAATGAGATAATAAGATGATAAAGGTTAGATGGTAGTCTTGGGTTGAGAGAGCAGAACACGTGTTGTAGTAGGTAATGATATCATCGGGTGTAACTCGGATGAATATTACAACTCTAAGATACTATTTGTCGCGCACCAATAACTGAAAGATAATTCTAAGATATGTCACTGTGATAGGCCTTGATAGTACTCCTGATCGCCTACGCCTTTATAAAAGAAGTTTTATAGAGAGAGTTGCTATTCATACAGAACTGAGACGAGTGCGGCCCTGAACGAAGACGCTACCTTCCAGCAGAGTTGAAGAGAGACATGTTTTAATATGTAAATAATAATGATAGATTTATATTTACTTTTTCTGATAATAAGAAGGAAAAAAGATGAGTAGCTACGTATATAGTATAAGAAGAAGAAGAACTAAGAAAGAAGAAGAAAGACAAGAAGAAAGACAAGAAGATGAATATTAGAGAGAAGAAAGAATATGATAAACAAAAAGAATATGAAAAAGACAATAGCAGGTGATATAATGCATAAAGACACACAGATGACTGAGCGGATAGACGATAAATTATCTAGACGAAGCTGTAGCAGACAGAAGACGAAGAAGAGGCCATATAATGATAAGTACCAGCAGATAGATAGGAAAGCTAGTTAAAATAGGAGTATAGAATTAATTTCACTAGCGAGACACATCGAGAGGAAGTGAACTCAGTTGAAAATAGAGATATGACGACAGTACGATTAGAAGAGAAAAGGAACGCCGTACTTGAAAGAAGAGTAAGAGCAAAAAAGAGTGAGAGAAAGAGAACATTAGCGATCAAATAGGGGGAGGAGAGCAAACAAAAAAACGCAGATAGATAAGAATTAGACGATATGTAAATGAAATTAAATGTAAGAAGACTAGATGGAGAAAGAAGACGAGTAATATTCGAATAAAGAACAAAATAAGAAACAGCGTAAGATATGAAGCATACTAGATAAAAGAACAATAGAACTCGAAAAACGAGATACGAGCAAAAGATGAATAGAGCGACGAAAACGAGATTCAAAGAGTAAAAGTGATAAAGTTATTAGTGTTTAAGTAACACAGAAGAGAAATAAGGTAGATGTAAAAGGAAAAAGAAAAGAAAGAGATGACAAAGAAAAAGAAAGAAGTACAAGGAAGTAGATACATTACTGAAAAAGACTAGAAATTGAACGTGTTATTTAAAGGATTCCTTTATAGCCCTATATATAAAAAGAAAAGAAAAGAAAAGCAAAAGCAAAAGAAAAAAGAAAATGAGAAGAAAATAAAATGGAAAATAAAATTAAAAAGAAACAGGAAAAGAATGAGAAAAAGAGAAAATAACCGGTTACAAAATCAAAAATTCTGTAAGAATAGTCAGGCGAAGAAGATAAAGTAAAATATGAAGAAACAACAGAAAAAAAATAAATAGTAGATAAAAAATTTCCATAATAGTGAGTGCGAGTCATCCAAATAAGAGATATAAATTTTTCACAAAAAAAAAACTTTTTCTTTCATTACAAATACTAATGAGGCTTTAGGGGAATGCTGAAGAAGGTGGGGGCCGTACGGAAGGAAACAGTGATAGTAAGGAAGGAGAAATGGGAGAATGCGAGGAGAGGAAGAGGAAGAACATACAAAGCAGACGGAAACTGAAGAAACTTATTTTGAAAATGCAATTACGAAGGAGAATGAGTCAGACATGGAAAAACAACAGGAAGCAAAAAGAAGAAAATTAGAGAGTTGGAGAGAAAATAATGTATATAACGAGGCACAGATGTCTCAGTGGAATGGAAAAAAGATCATGAATACTGGATAGGTCTTGACAAGAAAGACAATCGAAGGAAAGCCGGGATGGAAGGCAAGATTGATAATAAGTAATAATAACAAGTGATTAAATTGTAAAAATTTTAAAAGAATGCAGAAATTAAATTTTGAAAGGCGTGTTTAAATCGTGTTTTTGACAGAAAGATAATATACGACTTTCAAGACTTTCATTGGGGCGCTATTTAAGGGGAAAGCCTTCAGAGTAAAGTGTGAGGCGGAAAAATCTGAAACTTAGAGCAGACGATTATATAGTATAATATATAATAATTATATATTTTATATTATATATACTATATATATATATAACTATAGTATATAATATATATATATATATATATATATATATCTATATATATATTTTATATATATATATATATATATATATATATATATATATATATTATATACTTATATATATATATAATATATAATATAATTATTATATATATATATTATTATTATATATATAATATATGGTATATATATATATATATTCTAATTATAGATAATATATATATATAAATTATATAATATATATTATATATATATATATATTATATTAATATATAGTATTATATAGTATATAATATATATTATTGTATGTATGTTTTGTGTTGTATGTATGTATGTATGTCTGTTGTATGTATGTATGTATGTTATGTATGTTTGTATGTATTATGTATGTATATATATATATATATATTATATCTATATATATAATATATAATATATATATATATATATATTATATTATATATCATAATATATATAATATATATTATATATTATATATATATATATATATATATATATATATATATTTATATATACTTATATAATTATATATATTATATATATATATATTATATATATATATATATATATCATATTATATACAATTCAACCTAACTACCTATCTCTATATATATATATTATTATATATATATATATAATATATATATATATATATGGACAGGGGTCATACTAGGGAAATATGTGAGTCATTAAAGCATGCGTGACCAAAGGTAATACAGCAGTTGTGAGAGTTCATTTGCAGGCTTCTGTTAACATGTATGAAAACTTGTTAGCCACTTCTTAAATTCTTTTGTAACTTCGATAATCATAAGCTCTATCTGCCCATTCGGAGAAGATGAATAAATGAAGTGAGAGGGGATAAGCGAGAGAAGGCCGAAGGCAGCTCTGCGCGCCCTCACTCAGGATCGTTAGCTGGGACTTGGTACAATGAAGTCGTGCTAATGAGGTCTTTTAGGAAACTCTCGTGCAGAGAGGATAGCTTAGATTAGGGTCTGTGCCATTATATATTAAGTGTGTGATTGCGTTTAATATTGTTAATCTCTACGATTTAAAAGTGCTTACATTACCTATTATTCATTGTTTAAAGACATTTCCTGTAAATCTCGTTCATGATTTAAATAGAAGAAATTAATTAGATCTCTCTTCATTTGAAACGGCAGATTGATAGGGTTAATTCAGCATTAAGAGGAGTCTTGTTATTAACAATTTTTGATGAAGCCCAAGTGACCTATGGGGCCTCGGACTCCTAATTTAGTGCCAAATTGCTAAATTGTTCAAATTATCAAAAAAAAAATTTGCTGTCATCTTGTGATATAGATGCTAAATCAGTTCGAGAGATAAGAAATTGAATCAAGGTGATTGAGTTAATCTAATGCAAACGTGAGAGTTATTACTTCTTATTAAAATAACGTATAAAGAAGAAGTGTTGCTACGCAAAATTGGAAAAAAATTCGTTATCGCCCGAGAGTTGGGAAATTTGAACCCAAGCTCTCTTAACCCTAAAAATTCAAACATTTAGGCGTGACTCTGAAACGACTCAACAAATATCAAGAGAGTCAGGAACTTGTAGAGTCGATAACGATGGGCAGTACAAAAAAACTGAGTCGGAAGGCTCAAACAAAGAACTCTTCACGATCAAGAAAGGGAAAGACTCCTTCTCCTCAACTCCCACCACCCCAAAGGGGGGAAACTGCGCCATCTGGTTTTGCCTCTGAACGCATACCAACCCGCGAGACTCAAAGCAAATTTTTGCATTCGATCAGACTTCCAAACTTCCTCGAAAGCGACGTTCAAATTTGGATCAAGGACGTACACGTCATTTTTAGACTTTATAAAATAAAAAGTGTTCAAGACAAAATAAAATTAATAGCTCCAATGCTCCCGCCTCATTTGTTATCCACTATCAAACCCCCAATCAAAAATAATACCTATAAAGAATTGTTGAAAACAATAAAAAGAACCTACTCAACCCCAATGGATCAAAACATACGTGATGTCATCCAAGAAAAAATACGAACAAACGAACTCCCGAGTGAATTCCTGTCTCGGATAAAGAAAACCATTGGAGAAGAAAACGCGGCAAATCTCCTCAAAATGCAGCCGACTTTAGTGAAAGAATACTTTGTCGCAGCATTGCCATCCTCCGTGTCTCAAAATCTACACAAAATCATAACACTGATATTTCTACGAACTGGTAGGAATAAATCGCTAAAATCACAAATAGAAAAAAACAAAAAAAAAAAAAACAAAGAGAGCGGTGCAACACACCTCTCACTCTCGAATTGAGGCCCAGAAGAACACTTACACAAAAAAAAAAAAAAAAAAGAGAGGGATGGGCTGTTACCATAATGTACAACACCCCCTCCTCCAAATAGTGATGAATACTTCAAAATAAACTTAGAACTATGGGTGGTGCAAAATAATAGAAAGAAAAATAGTGCTCATAAAACTATAACAGAATTAACAATATGTAGTTACACGGAAATTATTACTACTAAGCACATCTATTACATATCCACCAGACTTAAATAATAAAATAATAAATATAAAATGATATATATATATTTAATTCATTATCAATTAATCAATCATTAATTAATATAATTAAATCAAATGATTGACTTAATAATAATAATATGTAATTTCTAATGGCACATACTATAGATATCAATAGACAATAAAATATCAATGTCCTCGAAAAGAATATGCGAGAATGGACAAACAACAAATAGAGAGACTCTCAATCATGATCCGAACTATATAATTTAATAAAATGGATTGAGCCTATTACATGGAAGACAGTAGGGGTAGGAAAAATTAAAAAACGTAATGATACATATTGCGATTGTGATCCTTATGAGTGAACCAGTGTGAATAGACATTCTGTCAGGATCTCTCTGGTAAATAGGGCAAGTGCATTGCTCTCGTTCACTATAGACAGAACTAATTAAACTTTATGCACTTTATAACTTGAGGGTAGTTTAGATATTCAAACACTGGCTAAACATTGTGGATTATTATAAAGGGAATAATATATTTATAGTTTTAAATTGATATAAAGCAAATTTTCCACAGGCTATATATTTACAAAATTATTAGTAAGTGGGGCAATTGTTTTATATTATAATATAGTTCTGTTTGAAATGGATGCACAATATATATCATTATATTTTAAATATAACGGTGACTTATTAATAATAGCAAGTATTAATCTGAGGTAGTTTTTAAATTATGTCACTCCAATTTTACGGGACGGAATTTATCACTACATCTTAACTGATCT
The DNA here is from genome assembly GCA_015478945.1 of Trachelipus rathkii. NCBI lineage: Eukaryota > Metazoa > Arthropoda > Malacostraca > Isopoda > Trachelipodidae > Trachelipus > Trachelipus rathkii. The sequence continues at coordinate 19,578 of JABUQX010029622.1, forward strand.
CTGCTGTTTGCAACTTATCGTGTATACAATAAAATAAGATAATGGGCAAGTCTTACACGACGTGATTAGTTGATTAGTAGGACATCAGGGGAAGTCAGGAGGAGGCCGGGCAAGCATTTAAAAAATAATGAAAATAGTAATTAGGTTTCTCTTAAAGAAAGCTTCATAATGTGTCTTTTGATTGTGTAGTCAATTAATGAATATATATAAGAAAAAAAATATTGAATAAAATATTTAAAACTTAATATCAAATATTTCTTTTGAAAAAAATCGAAGTTTAGCCTTCATATCCCAGTTGGAAGAGCGGGTATTCTCGTGTATTATGCCTCAAAATAGAAAAGAAGATGTTATAACTAAGATCGAACTTTCAGACTTAGCAAAGCAGTAATAGTGTTTTGTTCCAACATATAGGATGTTAATTTACATTTCAATTTAATGGTAAAACGCACGACGATCTCTTGTGAAAGTGGCCCAAGCTGTTTGGCTGCCAGTATATCTTTGATAGACTTCCTTGATAAGACTATCATAGGTTCGTGGATCTTGTATATAATATCAATAATATATCGTTTGTGTGCTGCAAGTGAAGAGAAAATTTTTTGTGGCAGTACAAGTATTTTGTCGGAGAGTAGTCGTGAGTCATGAGTAGGATGATTTCAGAACGAGGATCTAGTGTCTTGTTTCCGGCGCGCTACAAATATCTGAAGAAATCATGAAAGGAAAGCTAATTACCACTTCAAATTTTTAAACTTTTTTAAATTATTATCAAATATAACTAATATCATACATCCAGATGACAAATATGTTTCAATAATATTAATTTTAGGAATGGGCTTCTGATGTTATTTAAAATTTGAAACTTTCTTCGGTTTGAACGATGTGTTTGCATGAATTTGGAGAATGTCTTTATTCATATAATGACTTCTTTCAAAATTTAAAGGTCTCGGTGAGAAAGTGACATATAGTAAAATGCTCTGAGGTTGAAAACTAAATTAAATGGTATAATGAATAGTTTCTTAGAATAAATTATTCGAGCTTATATAAGCTCGAGTAAATAAATTTTAAAATAACAATTCAAATAAAATAATTACATAAAAGTTAAATTCCTATATTTATGAAAAAAATATTTTTTAGCTTCGGCTAATCAAATCTGCTTTAACTGGCATTGTATCTAAGCAAACAGCAGAAAGGAGAGGAAACATCATCCAACTATACACATGTTCATGTAACAGCAAGCTGCGCGCGCATTAGCGTAGGAACAAATGCAAATAACTGTATACGCGGAAGCTTATTATTAATTTCTTAATACCCTACCTCTACGATATTATTGCGCATTCTAGTTATACGCAGCCACTCCTTTCCTTTTTTCAGAAACTTAGCTATAGGGGGTAGTCTAAATCTTACTCTTATATTTAAGATATTTACAAATATTAATAAGTGTAACCATTTGCTCAAAAAAATATAAATAAATAAAAAAAAGCAGAGAGAAGGTTTCTCCATCCACGAAAATGCCCACGAAGGCAAGACTTTTCCTCTATTTACGAGAATTGGTTCATGTATACGACCTAAGTTCCTGTCGCTGCAAAGGAACGCCTCTGGTGGGAACACAAACAGCTCTCGTACTCCAAGTACAGCTCGGTTCGATGAACAACGACTTCGATGAGGAACAAAACCGAGCGGACTGAAACTATGAAGAAGGAAGAAGAGGAATACCAGATAAATTTTTTTGACTCGAGGAAGATTTTTACAGGTGTGAAATGTAGTCTTTATATCTATTTTAAACTAAAACTTAAATATACTTCCACAAAAAATTTACAGGAGGAAGGTCTCAAATGCCTCAAATGAATAAAAGAAAAATTATTTTCCGCTTCTTGTGAGTGCGATTTGAAGAAAAGCTTGAAAGCGAGAACAACCGGAGACACGAGCGAGAAGGGGAAATTGGATAAAAAGTTGGAGAAAATAGCTATATATGAGAGGACTATTCTGTAGTTTAAAAAAGTCATTACAACGAGTCTGATATTTTTATAAAAAATTTTTTTCCTCTATCTCTCACTAATTGAGTCAGACTCTTTCTCTACTCTTTCCTTCCCGCGGCCATGTTTCTATCTAGAGCTGGGTGTGAAAATACCTGTGAAAACACAACCTCACGCCTCACGTGTGATTGTGGAACAGTCATTTCTCCAATCCCCAAGGTCACACAGATGACAGGGTCATAATTAGGGAATCATGTGAGTCATAGCATGCGTGATACAAGGTATACACTTTGTGAGAGGTTCATTTGCGGTTTCCTGTATAAACTTAAAAGGTTGTGCATTAATAGTAGTGATTACGGCGATTATATATGGTTATGTTGTACGATTCTTAAAGATACTTAAATTACCATATATTCATTTTGTAACCACTGCGATAAGCCATTACTCAGCAATATCACGGTTAAACGGTATAATTTTGTATAATTTCTATTCATAGGGAATATTAAGATTTATATAGGGGACCAAGAGCGAGTTGGTCATGTAAACTCATTATTGTGAAATAAAGATTAAGAAAATTAAATTAATAAGATCCTTTTAGATTAATTATCCAAATGAGTCCTTTAAAGTGTATTACATAATGGGTATTATAGAATATCATAATTAAGGAATAATAATATATTAATAATCAAATAATCAATTAATAAGCGATATTTTAATCTATAAATTATTCAATAATATTCAAAATATTTCCTTTAAAGTGACATAAGTGGGTATTTAGAAGTATCGAAATGGAGGTTATAGGTGAATTGAAAACATTGTGGTTAAAATTACAAACAAAAGTAATTTAATTTGATCGATAAGGAAATAAGTAAATTATAATAAATAATAATAAAAATAAAATGAATTATATAATAATATTATTTAATTATAAGGAAATAACAGAATTAATAACTACTCTTAACGTCGGTTATAATTAAGTTACTGATTTAGAATTTCATCAAGAATTTAAATTTCGCTTTTAAAATGTTTTTTATTTGCCCATATATTGATAATAACAAATAACGTATTCCCACGTTAGAATTGTCTTTAAAAGTTGTAAGCTTCTAATTCTCTCTCTCTCTCTCTTCTTCTCTCTCTCTCTCTCTCTTCTCGTCTTCCCCTCTCTCTCTCTCGCTTTTCTGCTCTCTCTTCTTTCTCTGTACGTATGTAATCTCTTTCTAGGAGTAATATTGCATCAATTTCTTCTTTCTCTCTCTTTCTCTCTTTCTCTCTCTCTCTCTCTCTCTCTCTCTCTCTCTCTCTTCTCTCTCTCTCTCCTCTCTTCTCTTCTCTTCTTCTCCTCTTTTCTCTTCTTCTCTCTCAGTTCACACCTTTTTCATGAGATACATATTCGTCACACAGAAGCTTTTTTTCCCTCTATTTTCTTTCTTGGTATCACCTTCTTTCTCAGCATCATCCTCGTCCTCATAAAATATTTAATTTCTAGATCTTGTGAAGAGGCAAGTTACAAAATCTTTGCGCAAAACAGTTTGAATAGGAAGAAACATCAAAAGAGGCGTGTAATTACATGGGGCGTAGGGTAGAATTTTGTCTTCGGTTGAAAAGAATGTCTTGCCTCAAACAATTGAGATTAAATTTAAGTGCAAAATACTTCATTGTTTTATGACATAAGTAAATGTCAAAATTGCTAAAGATATTTGAAGGGGGAAAAAAAGTTGTAAATTTATAAGAAAATATTCTAGGTAAAAATATCTCTAGGTTTTTCATATGTTTAAAATGTCTAGAAAATTTATATTAGTTAAATATGTCTCTAAAATTTGCCCCTAATAAATAATGAGAAATTTTCTAGTTTTTTTTTTTCTAGGAATCAAAAGATAAACCTTCGCTGCATAAGTTCGAATCTTTATCACATAAGCTATGCTAAAGTACAAATGAAAAAATAAGTAGAAAAAAATATTTTCTACAAGTTAATAGAAAGTAGATTTAAATTGGGGTTTATATATCATTATTTAAGCAGTATAAAAATATGTCTTAGAACCAAGACTCAAGTACACTTCGAAGAAGAAGAAGAAGAAGAAGAAGAAGAAGAAGAAGAAGAAGAAGAAGAAGAAGAAGAAGAAGAAGAAGAAGAAGAAGAAGAGAAGAGAAGAAGAAGAAGAGAAGAAGAAGAAGAAAAGAAGGAGAAGGAAGAAGGAAAAGAAAGAAAAAGGAAAGAAGAAAAGAAGAAAGAAAAAGGAGAGAGGAAGGACTACAGAATTACATACTAGCAAAGATTTCTACAGTCATCAAGGCTAGTCTGTTAAGTATTTTGTTTATTTATTTTGGGTGTGTTAACTGTGTAAGAAAAAATATTGCGGTGGTTTTCATGCATCTATAACTATTTATTTTATTTTCTATTTCATGTTTTCTCTCACTGCTGCTTCTAGAGTAGATTGCTTCTAAGCAACAAACATCATAGTCTGTTAAGTATTTTTGTTTGTGTTGGATGTGTCTATTGTCAATGTGACATATGAGTTTGCTCACTCAAAACAGAAATGTTTCTAAGCATCAAACATCATAGTGCTACAAGTGTCAGAAATTTTGTTTTAGGATTATATTTCCTACTCAGTGTGATGATTAGATCAGTCTAGAACTGATGATGTTTCTATGAGGTGAGATCAAAGAAGAGAAAAGGAAGAAGAAGAAGAAGAAGAAGAAAAAAGAGAAGAAGAAGAAGAAGAAGAAGAAGAAGAAGAAGAAGAAGAAGAAGAAGAAGAAGAAGAAGAAGAAGAAGAAGAAGAAGAAGAAGAAGAAGAAGAAGAAGAAGAAAAAGAAAAAGAAAAGAAAAAGGAAAGAAGAAGAAGAAGAAGAAGGAAGAAGAAAGAAGAATGGAAGAAGAGAAGAAGAAGAAGAAGAAAGAAGAAGAAGAAGAGAAGAAGAAGAAGAAGAAGACGAAGAAGAAGAAGAAGAAGAAATGAGAAGAAGAACTACGACTAAGAATATTAGAAATATAGGTACCAGACGAATAGCAAAAAGATTTACGTCATCAAGACAGCCTACAAGTATTTTATTAAAAACTAGATCTGTCCCTGCTACTCAGTTCATAAGCCCGTTACTGATGCTACTTTTTTACCTATGTATATTCCAGCAGACCCCATTTTCCCAGAGACTATGCATGTCGTAATCCCAGTATTACCCGATTTACCGATAAAGCACAGCTACTTATTATCTCGATGTGGCCGTCAGAACGAGATCATACCAAGAGAGTACAAAAATTGAAATAAGGATCAAAACAACCGACTACTCTGAAACGAAATAAACAAGGCATTGTCGAATATTGCAAAATCTGCACCACTACAGCATAGATTTAAAGCGAAGTGGGCTGTTTTTTAGTGGACAATGTAGGCAGGATTCACAGTATAAGCTAAACAATATCTGAAGACGCTCACGCGATAAATAAGAAAAGAGAAAGAATTTCTAGGGAGGCTGACGTCTGATAACAGTGACGGATAGTAAAGATGCGGAGTACGAGACAGATCGACGCAAAGCAGGTTGCCGCCTCGCGGTCCTTAGGGGAGGTAATGCGTGAAATCATATACGTTGAATTGTGCAGCTAAGAAGAAAGGAAGCACGGGTGTGCAGATATAAGGATCATATTAGCATCATAGACGTGGCAGATAAGGCAAGGGACAGTGCTCGTTACCGAGGGCCCACGACAGCAAAGCAGTTGTGAGGTTGAGTTCCATTCTGTGTATGCGAAAGCCACTTGAATAAAGGGGAGGAAAGCACTGATGGTAGCTGAAAAGCAGAGTTGAATTGGCCCGCAATAGGCGAGCAGGGAAAAGCACAAACCAACACAGTTAGGCCCCGGAATAGCATCGGAGCCCGCAATTAGCACCCTCATCGGGACTATGAAATCCCTCCAAGGAGGGGAGGGGGTGGGTGAGACGTCTGGTGAGGATCATGGATGATTCCAATTTCACAGAGGTGTTAATTCAATCGTCACCAAAAGAAACTTTTATTGAATGTTGGTGGAACAGAAAAAGTGTCACTTCAACCAGAAATTAATTCTTAAAATTTTTTCTGCCAATTTGCCTAACTGTACTGTATCTTAAATACGCCATTAATAACATGATTGCGAATATGGGAGACGATTCGTTAGTGTTTTACAAGGCAAGGTGCATATTAATATATAATGAAAATAACACAAAATATTTTTATGAGGTGACGGGGCTTTATATATATTAAGGGGAGTTGGGAGGCCCACTGGCACCGCAACCCCCAACAACGTGTGAAAATCAATTAGTTGGATGGTGGAACAATTGGGAACAAGTACCAGTGTTTAAATGTTAGGTTATGTCTGGTTAAAAAAGGGGGTGAACGGGCAATGATACGATGTAGTCGGAAATTGTGAATAGTTGGAAGGTCGTCTGTCATAAATATTCTCGGAAGAAGACGTTTAACAGAGCGTAAGTCTTAGGAAGTGAGCTAAGGTTTTGCAAGGGGTATTTGCTGCTGTTAATGTATATAGTGACATTCGTTGGAAGATAAAGAGGTTTTTTGATCTAAAAAGGTTGGTAATCTCCTTCGATGGTAACTTTTTGAGAGGATTGTTTAGTGGTGAAAGACAAGCTTGATAAATGAGGAATGAGTGTTAGGGAATTGTGCGGTAGTGAGAAGGCCTAATAAGAAGAATAAATAAGAGTGTATTCAGAACTGGTTTGGGTCAAATCATGAAAGGAGAGAAGAGTGTGCTGCAAACTCTGGAACCAGCTGGAAGATCCCCAAAGACAAAAAATGATTTGGAATAATACAATTATTCTAAAAAAAAAAATTAAGATTTGAGGAGTTTGCAGAAGGCGAGAAGAAAGGGTGTGCATAATTACAATAAGAAGTGAATGGGCGGCTTTGTGAGTCTTGGTAATGGGCTAGCGGGGCCTGAACAGGGGATAAAATTCCCACAGGGAAGAGTCCATGTCACAGTCTGGTGAAGTCGTAGGGTGGATTTTCTTTAACTGGCTGCAAACCGAGCTATCCTCTAGGGTAAGGGGGATGGGAGGGGCTTCCCTTTTTTGAACAAAATATCCTCTTCTATCTCACTATTCTATTTCCATGCATATAACGCCCTTTACCCTACAGTCTAGTGGGAAGGAAGGAGGAAAACGCTAATTAAATATATATATTTATATCTATATAATTATATATATACTATATATATATCATTAAATATATATATATATATATATCATATATATATATTATATATACATATATATAATATATTATAATACTATATATATATACCGGTATATAATATATATAACGTTTATATATTATATATAATAATATAGTTATAAATTATATATATATTATATACATCTATATATATCATATATATATATATTAGTATTATACTATATATATATATCTATAATATAAATATATAGTTATATATAATAATTTGTGTGTGTGTGTGTGGTGGTAACCCGGCTAACTTTTCATTATTTTACAAAGATTACAACAGTTTGAATTGGATATTCTGATAAAAATTCATTGTAACACCTTTTAGAATTTAAAGGGGAATGCCCAGAGTACATTTTTCACCCCTGGATATAAAAGCTTTTACCCGGGAGAAAGTTTTTTTTAGTGAATGCTAAAGTGAAACTTGTTTTGTATTATTTTTCTGTTGAAATACTTTTTTTAGATTTAATTCATATAATATTGCAGTTCTTAAGTGTCGTTGGAAAATTTCAAACTGGTACCCCAATATGCTTTCCAATTCTAATGATTATTGTTTATTCCTTCCCACGCAAAAGTCATTCTTATATCCTTTTTTATGGAGTTTAGAACTAACCCACATTGGAAAGAGAAAATTATCATTTTGCATTTTCATTCTCTTGTAATCTTTCCTTCATTCACCCCTAACTCCAAAATTTATACATATTTGGAAACCTTGGTGGTTAAAGAACGGTACTACTTAGGCTTATTTTTTATCACCACAGGGAAGTCCCGATTTAAATCACTCATCTATCTCTCTCTCATAAACGCTGGCAGAGCTCCGTATTCGTAAATAAAAAAGACCAATTTAATCCAATCATATAAGGCATAGGGAAAATTTCCCAATTATTAGTTTAAATGTTTTTTAGAGGGGAAATTGTAGGGTAATGCCCTGTGAGGATGATTTAAGTAACAACAATTGATTGGTTCGATTATACCGCACCAATAGGTTGTTTATAGCAGTAAGAGATATTGGAAGAATTTTTTCCCTACAGTACAAAGATTCAGCGAAATGCCTCGAATTAATACATCCGTTGTTACAGGTTGTTGTTAACCTTTCGGCGGACTTAGATGGCTTTCCATCAGTAAAGTAGTTGGTGAAAAATTCAATTTAAAATCGAATTAGCATATACCCACCAACAAACCTCCAATCTACTGGCTGCTTCATATCCTGGTTGAAGGTTGAAGGGGTTAATGTTCGTCGCAAGGGAATAATCACCTCCAAATTGACAGACATAAATTAATAGAATGCTTAAATCTGAGAATAAGCCTTTTCCTTCTGTAAAGAAAATACATATTCCCGGAGGGCTGGTAGGGAGTCCCGTCCGTGAGGCTAGCAGCCTCCCTGCCCCACAGACGCCCACACGAACATCCTCCCACCAGGTGAACATGCCTGGGGGGCCGAGCAATCCGCATCTCCGGCCTTGATAAGGAGTCGGGGTAAGTTAACGTTGATGTCCATGGTGAGAGCCTAGATGTGCAACACATTAAGGTCACTGAAAGGCTTCGCCCAACTTCGTTAACTCTTACCGGCAAAGTTCGTCCCGACCTGCAGAAGCTTGTGAAAATCCGTAAGGCGGGGCCCAGGGTGACGGGGGAGAACAGACGTAGGGGCCCGCAAAAGAAGACTTTGGTTTGGATGGGATGTTCGTGAATTGATGGTTCAGAATCACATTTTGATGGGGTGTTTTTGGGTGGTTCGCTGTGCACTCAGTGGCCACTGGGTCACTTCCAGGTGTACCAAATTTAGGGGTTATGTTTTCTGGTCTTGAATAACCACCTTATGAAGATAATTAATAAGAATGTGAAGAGGTGAGCGGTTGTCACGTAATGAAGGGTGGCGTTTTTCTCCCCCTATGCTGCTTTAGGAGTCGGTCGGTTGAGGTAGCAGCCTCCTGCCCCCAGACGCCCACAAGGTTTATTGCATCAATTTTTGTGGGGTGAAATAAATCGGAGACACATTACCAGCATCACATCTTTTGGAACTAAATTAACTAAATATGCACTTATTTAAACCGGGTCCTGTGGTTAGGAAGCCGGGTTCGACGAGACTTTCTCCCGCCATAAAAATGAAACCAAATAATGAAATTCTTTGTTTTAATATTCTGGCTTTCTTAAATAAACAATAAATTTAAATACATGTGTGTCAAGTAAGCGGACCCTAGCTTGTTTGTTTTTTTTTTTTTATTATTTGTTGTTGCCGTGAATCCGAAGCTTTATCATCACCACATTCCGTGACATTTGGACGTGTATACCTCACATTATTTTAAATCTTTATGAGATAATGATTACTAGGGGGATCTAATCAACAATATTAAACTAGTGATTACAAAATACAGCATTAATCAACATCTTACCCCATCAGCCATCTATACGCTAAACTTGGCGTAAGATTGGCTGATGGGGTATTAAAAATATAAAGCAAGTATAAATATATACCTGTATTTATATATAATTATAGTACATATACTCTATATAAACTAAAATATAGTATATACTAATATATATGTATATATATATATAAATATATATATATAATATTACTAATAATTATTCTATAAATATATATAAAGATTAATTATATTAAAACTATATCATATATTATATATAATTATATAGAATATATATTATAATATATATAATTATATATATACATATATATATATATAATATATATAGTATATATATATAAATAATTATTAAATAATTTAAATTAATTAAGATAGCTTGATTTGAAATATTATTTGAAAATGATATATATAGAGTAAATATCCAATGGTAAACTGGTCTTAAAATTTATAAATATATTAATAAACATCTATATATATATATATATAATATATAACTTATATAAATATATATATTAATAATTATATATATTATATATATATATATAATATATATATAATATATATACTATATAATATATTATATACTATTATATAATATATATATATATATATCTATTATATATATATTATATAATTTATATTATATATATATATATATGTACTATATAATATATATTAAAATTATATAATTATATATATATATACTAATATATACCCAAAAGAGGAATGATACTGCTGTTTCAATATATTTTCTAACTTAAAAAGTTTAATTTTAATGCCATCACTGAATTTCAAGCCTATTTTTTGGTTTATAATTATTAACCAAGTGTTTATTGCGCTGATAGTTCTTTAACAGCTAATGTTATAGCTATGGTCAAGACGTTATGAAATTTTGAAAATTTCTCCTGTTTTACTCTTTTTTTTTTTTTTTTTTTGGGTCCATTTTTAAACTTTTGGGTTTTATTTGACATCTAATTACATTAACTTGCTTGAAATCATTACTATGCGTATTTTAGGTTATTCTTAAATTAAATTGCATACGGTTCCCATCATTGCAGGCAATGTAGAGTTGCTCGTTAGAATAGCTGATGACAACACTGGAATCGGAATCACACATCACTCGGGCCAATGAAGGCAATCACTTTTAGATTACCAATCCGTCATTTAAATCATTTTATCCGACGCAACGCATAAGCAAGGATTAACAAGGCAAGTATATCAGAGGATATTAGCCTTGTCTGTAAGAAGTCTCCTCAAAATCAATTCAGGCAAAAGCACATCCTTGAAAATATTCAAATGTCTTTTCATAAAGACAGATGCACTTTTGGCTCACCCAAGTCCATCTTCAACGAGATATAACAAAACATCCAAAGATGATCATCACTACGACCACCTTCTACTAATGAATTATTCGAGAAGAATACAAGTTAATGAAAGATCATAAGACGTCCTAGTTTTCTCCTCAGAAAATCGTCCTCACCAATTTTAGATTCCAAAATTGGCTTATTTTTGAAGTCAAGAATGCCTTTTGGACCGTTTCAGAATTCATCGCAAAATTTAAAAGTGAAAACTTCACCAGTAAAAACTCCCCAGGGTGATTTCCTTGGGGATGACGTTGCATTGACACACATGCGAACTCATTCTGATTCTCCAACTTTGAAGACCGTATTTTTGTCGTCCTCTACACCCAGTTCTCCAACATCGATGAAACGATACATTTCAACCACTTGCGCTGTTAAAGAAGGTGGTGAAGTAACACGATTGTGATTTTCTCCAAATTTTATGACCAGAAAAAAACATTTTACAGTTTACTATGATACTTATCGCTACCTAATTACTGCATAGACATCGAGATCCAATGAAGATTTATATTTACAAACTACAATTTTACCTTGAAGAACTAAAAGTAAAAAATAATTACACTAAAACTTCAATTATTATCGGGCAAGTACGTTATTAACATATTAACTCATTCTCTATATATGTATGTTTGAGCATGCATTACTGTATATGTAGAAGGCAAAAAAAACGAGCAATTCAGTTTTTTTTCCACCATGTTTTCCTTTAAGGTTTTCAATTATTCTCCTAAATTGCTCATTACAAATGAACATTTGATTTTATTTTTATATTTTCCCTTTGAACAATAAATTTAAGTTATATATATAATAATATATATATAGTAATATAGTAGTTTTTGTAATATCTTTATACAAAACGCACGCAATCTATATTTCATGTATTATATATATATATATATATATATTATATATATTATATATATATATATATATATACGGTATATATATATACCGTATATATAATATATATATAATACTATACTTTATATATATATCCTATATACTAGTATATATAATACTATATCATATATATATATATTATATATCTATATATATAATATATATTATATTATTATATATATATATTATATATATAATATATATATCATAATATATATATATATAATATATATATATATATATATATTATATATCTTATATATATATAATATATTATATATATATAATATATATATATAGGTGGTTAAGTTTAGATTTACGTAAGATAACCTTTTTTGGACAAAGTTTTTTTTGTAGAATACTAATTTTATTCATCGCAATTATACATCAATAAGAGGCTTTGGAGCTATTGTTAGTAAATCATTTGAAGGGAAAGCTTAAAAGTCTGCTGAAATGTGGGAGTAACAGTCAGCAATAAATACCCTTTGTCATAGTTAAATGCCAAGTTAGTTGCGAAACCTGAAAATTTGTGGAAAATTGCAAAGAAACATCAATAACTAAAAAAGTACAAATGGAAGAATTGTTTTGTTAACAGATTTTTAGAAACCAAAAATAGTAAAAATAATAATAATAATAAAAAAAATTTGCAATGCATTTTAATGTTTTAGACTTCAATATAATCACATTTCGGGGTATACATTTTTATTAATTCTGTGAACATTATCAAGGTACTGAACATTATCAAGGTACTGAACATTATCAAGGTATTGATAAATTCTATTTGTAATAGTTTCCTTGACTTTATCAAATGTCTTAGTTTGAATTTATCATACATACATAAGTTCAAAATAAACCATTATATTTGGAATGACCTACAATTGTAGGTAACTAGCACTGCATAAAATGTTTTTAATAAAAATGTGTATTATAATAATACGGTAAATTACAAATTGAATTGGTTAGCTGTAATTAAGCCTACAATCGAAATCAATGCGCCTAGCGGCGCGCACGTAGCGGGGTAGCGGCGAACGCTGGAAATATTGCGCCTGTGCGCGCACGCGGGGCTAGTCGCGGAACGCGGCGGCGTCTGACATGCGGAGGTTGGTGTTTGCCAATGCTCTAGTCGCGGAGGGCGTGACATGCTTGCGCTCTCGATGTAGGTGAATACAGCTATTAGTGATCTCTCTAGGAGTTGATTGACAGTCTTTTAGATATCTTGCTATGTGTCTATGTCTGACTAGTAGCGCGATGGTATTCAGAAGATATACGCCATAAAGTAAACATGAGACATTAAAACTTGTACATATATAAGAATATGCATTGGAGGCATGCACTAAGCAATTTCTCGTAGATTATACATAACAAAGCACATACCTTTCGACTCCTCATCATTTGCTGTTCTGGACGAAGGCATTGGCAGCGACAGTAAAGTATCGATGATGGTTTCTCTTATGAATTCTCTCTAGAACTAGGATAGAGCTCACGAAAAAAGGCTCATACTCCATACCTAGGACAGGCATCGCCTAGTCAATCTTGCCTTATGAAATTATGACACCTCTCAATCGATTTCGGTTCTCTATTACCCTCTATACATCTCACTTATGCGGCGTGTACAACCTTATTTATAATTTTTTGAGGACTATTTTTAGGCTCAGGGGTTGGGCGACCATCTCAAAGTTTTTAATGATCTATGAATATAAATCTGTAGTCAATATCAAAGATGAACATCGCAAAATGAACCGCACAAAGTATAGACTCATACAATATAGGTGCTTGTGGTCAATGTGACGTTATCAAAGATGAGTCCAAACTTTATGATGTGTCCCCTAACTCCTACTGGGCTCTTAAACTTAGATCCTTCAATATTTATGGATTGTATTTATATATTTACTTCACCCTATATATATATTATGGTATATAATATATATTTATATATGGAGTAACTAATGAAGGAATCTGAATTTGGTGCATATTACTCATAAGTTGTCATAGTGGATTGACGTCTCGGGGTATGTATAGTTAGGCTTTATTCTAGCCTTACCCTGATCATATCTAGAATAATGCACTAAATATTTTTTTTATATATATCGGTACCTATCACCTCTTATGTGTCATTAAGTATTGAGGAGCTCGTAATTGGTGTTATCATATATTATATTTAAGTATGCTAGGGATCCTTCCTTACTATTGAGGTAGCATTTTCTAGCTGTATTGTTCTAATAACTCTAGCCTCCATAACATCTTAAAAGTTATACTAATAGTCATAATAATGATGTCTATCCCCTAGGCCATATAAAGCTAGTTTCACCTCACGGTACGTCACAGCTATAGCGCCTCTCCCTAGCGTATAATATTGAACAGTTCTACCCCGCTCAACCTCGCAGCCCGCTGCGACTATATATAATACCGCCGTCGTTCCCGCTCCTGACCAGTGACGTGCGCCTCACAATGGGCTGATCCAATATTTCCGTCTGATTCCCGCCTCAGCCGCGCGTGCTCGACCGCTAGGCGCGAATTATTTTCCCTAGCTATGTTATTCAGTATTATATATATTAAGATGTGAATCGGTCCCCCTCTAGAAGAGCCACAATTCACATAATCTGCGCACGAAAAAATTAATACGTTACAAACAGCTACAGGGATAAAAGTACTATGAAGCTCATTGTCATGTGGAATGTTTGTCCAATTTATTTTAGCTGAGTGACGGTTGAAGAAAATATTTTAAAATTAAAAAAACAATTTATATAGAAACAGTTTTAAACTTTAGCTTGGAGAACATCATATACAGCAACCTAAATATAATAATATTTATTTATAATCCTTACTCATAATATCTACATAGTTGTGATATACGCAATGATAAGGGAAGGAAATTCGAGCTGGCAAGGATGAATGTACAACTTTTTTGTCAGGATTTTTTCTATGCCGCTTCCTCGCGCAGCCCAGTGATAAAAAGCACTACGATCAATAATATTAATATTAATTTAAAAAAAAATTATAATAACAATAATTCATCCATGTCGCTCCTTTTTAGTAAAGTTATTATACAGTTAGTAATGTCAAATGACAGTGAGGTGTAACCTAGCATCAGAGGGAATAGTAAGGCCTTTATTGGAGATATATCACCTGTCTTTTGTGCTGATTACATGTTTTTACCGATTAAATGGCACCAATGGTAACTTCTCTTCATTAATTTTGCTTATATTTTTTATAAACACTATAGAATAACTCTTTCATAGCGGTTTTATACCGCACGATGGTCATTAGTGTGTCTCGGTGATCTAATACTTCTTCGAGTCTTATTCAAATTTTTTAATTCCATGTGCTTACGGGGTACTAATTCCCCCCCTCCGCTGGTAGAAGGAGGATGACAAACCCAGAGTGGGGTCTCCGGATAATAGCACCTCTCTAAGTCATTCTTATTTGGTTACTTCAATATGTGTAGCGAATGGTTTTTATTGCAATGAGGCAGCTGATTACCTCTCTTGGCACGACCTCTTCCCTACGGTAAATCAGTGAAAACAGTTAAATAAATTAGAATGGGTGGTATCGTTCCCTGTCGCCCCATACGATAGGGGTTTCTCCGTTGCTTTTTCGTTTACTGCTTTACGCTTTACATCATCTGATTTACTGCTATAACTCATATATTTCTATTTTAAATTAAATACCTAGAAGCAGTAAATCAGTAAATCAATAACTCTTCTTTGTCCTTTAGCTCAACAAAGGGCGCGTCTATTAGTAGGCTTTTTGTTCTTACTTGCTTTACGTTGCTTTTACTGCTTTATACTCATATGTTCGTATCTGCGGTGCCGAGGTTACACTCCATAATATTTATTTAACATTACATATACACATATGATAAAATCAGTTAGCACATCAGAATAACGTTGTTGTGTAATACCTTTACACCTAAAGCAAACAAAGGGTGAATTATAGTAGGGCTTTGTGTCCTTAATACTTGCTTATTACTGCTTTTAACTCTACATATGTTTATTTACTGCTTTAACTCATAGGCTTTACTGCTTTAAAATATATAATACTATATATTTTATTTACCACAATCTCACTCGCTCCTTCTTTGCCCCCTTTTGGCTTTCTCATACTTTATTAAATTTAATATTAATATATGTATTTTATTATTTTTTCATTAATTTATTGGTTTTATATTTTATTTTTAGTTTTTTGCATTTATTTTATTTTCTTTTTTCTATATATTCCTTATTCGGTAAGGTCTATCTAATTGGTATTCAAGAGCTTACTTATTTTAATCATTTGCTATATTTTCTTTCGCAAATACTGAGAAATGTTTTTTTTTTTTTTTTTTTTTTTATTATTCTTGTGTTTATTTACTTCACTCTCGTCTCTCCTAATATCTCTTCCTCTTT